>JACJUY010003473.1:39695-55827 GCA_014220935.1 Platorchestia sp. MABIK
TCCGTACGCGCTCACAAACACCCAAGATTCCACCCCCCATTTCACTCGCACCCACATTATTCTTGATCACAAACTCACCCCATTCAACCACTCTCTCTCTGATTCTTACACTCAACAATATAGCCACACCATCTCTTGCACGTCCCCCACTCACCCCAGATACTCTCCCCCCCACACTCCCAAACATCAACTCACCACTACCTTTCAACTTCGTCTCACTCAAGGCCAACACATCCAACTTCCGGCTCATCATCACTCTTCCAATCTCCTCCCTCTTTCTCTCACTTGCTCTACTTCCACAACCCCTTACATTCATCGATCCTAGTATTAGGGTTTGAGTGGTCTTTCGACCCCTCTCACCCTCTTCATTGGCCTGCTGCCTCTCAAGAAAATCAATACAGAGAAGGGGATCCCCAGTCCCCTCGCTCCGTCCACTTCAGTCGCCTCTTACGACTCGCAGCGGACCATGGTGGGAGAATTCTAGAAACCCCCCCCCCCCCACAGGGGGCTTTAAGTAAGTAATGTTCATTAATATTGAAGAAATGTTCATTTTAAGTAATGTTCATTAATATTGAAGTAATGTTCATCTTAAGTAATGTTCATTAATATTGAACTGAAGTGTCACAATAAAGAAATGCGAAGTAGAATTAAAAATAGATGAATCTAACCACAATAAATTAAGAAGCCAACTAGCAAATAAATAGTATATTTACCATAATAAATTATAGAAAAGAAATCATGAGAAGATAATGCCATTCAAACGCGAACTACACAGGTAAAAAGTGTTACAAGTTAGCCAAAAGGCTGCAATAGAGAGCTTACGCGAGGCGCTCGTATCTCCGCACGATATCAACGTCGCGATCTTATAGCTCGTAATGGACTCGCCACCTCAGCGCACTGCAGACTTGAGGTTGCGGCAGTCAGTGGGAAGAAGGACACCAACACTTCTGCAATACGTTATTACATCGCTAATCATACGGGTCAATTTTCATCTTTTTTAAATATGCTTCACATTGTGAATTCCCCGAGAGAAAGAAGGAACGGAGGATTCACGAAGTGACACTTCGAAAACTAAATTTTAATTACAGAACAGCGGAGCTGCGTAAGAGCAAGCTCATTTTATTAACTTCGCAATACAAGTTCTTGAGCAAGTACGAGAAAGAACCCCAAAGAAGTCGTTTTCTCCACTCATTACATCAAAGTTAGTTAACTTGTTCAAAAATTATTCATTATTTTACGACTATTAGGCGGTCTTGACAAAAGGATTCAAAACTTTCATTTAGCTCATCTCGAGGCATCGACCTTGAAAAAGTAATACAAAAATATGATTCAATTAGTCATCGCGTAACCAAAGCTGGAGGTACAAAAAATTCATTGCCGACGATAGGTCAACATTAGCAAACCTAGAAATACATTGTTTAACAACTATCAATTAATTAATTAATCGTAGATATATTAATCATAAAAAGTGTTCCAGGGTGTTTGTAAAGATACTCCAGCAAAAAAATGACATTGCACATCTCTTACAGGGACCCTACTCACTGAGATGCTAAGTTAAATTAGAAAAGTGATTCCATACAGTGATTCCCCAAACAAAAAAAATATCGAAAGTGAACACAAGCAAGGCGGATAGTAAAATACGTGACGAGAACGGAAAATACGGAAATGGGAAACATTCATTCGACTGAGTTACAACCAAAAAACTAACCAAATAAATGAATTTACATCACTTACAGTTAATGAAATCGAAAAAGTGTTGAAAAACGGTTCTGTTAACTGTAATTAATTTTTCGCTAGAACGGTTCCTCAAAAATGATTAAATGCAATCAGTTGCACACCAGTATGAGCAAACCAGATCGAATCGATTAAGATAAAAAATCCCGCTTCACTTTAGCTGCCGCTCGACCGAGTTTCCTATGGCACATGTGACTTGATAACCTGGAGAGGACTCGGCTTGATCAACGATTCACCAAAGCAGAAAGCTTTGTTGGCGCTACCGTTAGATAGCAGGAGCCCAAAAATTTCAGTACATTGTAGATGCAGAAATAACCGAACATGTCTCGTGTAATAGAAGAAGAGTGTATGGTGACATTAATGAAATAGAATATATTCACAGTATCGAAGACAACATAAAACCCTCGCACATTGACATCAAAAAGATGTAAATTTTTTACGTCAAGCAAGGAATTTAGCATTGCCATTGAGAAAGATTACATTAAATAATTAGTTAGTTTAAGCCTCCCTATTTGCCACAAAGGTGATCCAAAGATGGAGGAAGGCACCATTTAGTATTGAGTTAAGGGAACGCGAAATCTATGCAGAAAGGGCATAGAAACAGTAAGTTGAGAAAGAAGATTATGAAACAAGATCAAAGTCGAAGAAGAAAGTAGTAGGTGCTGAAAAACAGGACAGTAGAAAACCGAAAAAATATGGTCCGTAACAAAACTAAAACCTTTTCTATTTCAACAAAAAGAGCCTACCTAACCTTTAGCTCGGGCCCTCACATAATCCCCCTGGGAGGCATCAGGAACAATTTCTCTCGCGCGGCCAAAAACCTCCAAAATTCAAACTTTGAGGTCGGTGTGGGTGCTTATGACTGTGTGAGCCGCACAATACGCTCATACGTTACTACATCTATGCGTCACTAAGATGCTGGTCTGCTATTGGTCGGTGTCACGGCGTCACCAAGATACCGATATGCTATTGGCCCGCCATACGACGATTTCGCCTTATGATTTCAACTCTGGAACGGGTTAACATCGTATGGTGGGGTCCACTGTAGAAGGTGCGGAAAACAGGACAGCAGTGAACCGAAAAAAAGGAGGTCCTTAACAAAACAAAAAACATTATATTTGAACAAAAAGAAGGCCTACCTAACTTTAAGCTCAGAACCTCACATTTTCCCCCTGGGAGCGCTAATTCCCATAGATACAATAGTGTATCCTCCTGAGGGGAGAAGTTCATGAAACAAAGTAAAAGTCGAGGGAGAAAGTAGGCAGGAGGTGCTGAAAAACAGGACAGCAGTGAACAAAAAAAAATCCGTAACAGGACAAAAACCTTTTCTGTTTCAACAAAAGGAAGGCCTGCCTTACCTATAGCTCGAGATCACACATATCCCTCCTGGGAGCACTAATTCCCATAGATACAATAGTTATATCCCCCTGAGGGGAATGACCTTAGCCATCAATTTGAACAAGATAACATTTTAATTTTTTAAATTTTGCTACTCTCGTTGTCATTGAAAGGTGAATTCTCAGACCCATAACTAGAAATTTTACCACCTAACGCTACAAGTTTCGAGATGCTTGTGATCGGCAGTAACGTTGTATCAGTAGAGCTTGAGCAGTTCGAGTGCCTCTGAATGCGAAGCAACTAATGAATTTATCGAGACGTGCTACGAGGAGCACATCATGTCAAAAAGAAGGAAATAAGTGAAACTAAGAGCCTATATAATATTATAGCAGGTCTAGACGAGATTCACTACATTTCGAGTCAAAATTTAACCTTCAGTTTTGGTGGCACGTTCTCCAAAAAATCCTAGAGAAACAGAGCCGCAGATAACGAGACAGGAAGGTGAGATGGCACGCCAGAATAGGAATACAGGCCATGTTCCACTTGAAATGTTTACTTCGTCACGGTGAAAAAGATTTCGCTTTGTGACGTACTTTCTGATACTTTCACAGAAATTTTGTACATTCATAATTAGACAGAAAACAATCATTTATAGCTTTTCATTCATTTCGTAAGAACTTTCAAATTTTAACAGTACTTGAAAGCATAAAAATTTATTTTCCAATAAAGCTTTGCGGAGTAATTTGAACTGAAAAGCAGACTAACAACCAAGAGAGAAACCATGGTTAGACAAAAAATCTACAGTAGGAAATGAGTATCTAGACTAGGCAATTAAAGCCTATATTAAATAAACTGCCAGCAAGGCATAAATTAAGTGAGCTTAGGAAATTTTTCACTCTTAAAATACCTAACCTATCAAAATGACTCCATTTACACCACAAAAACATACTTTGACCAAGTAAAGTAGACCAAAAGTCAGGATACATTTGGGAGTGTCAACTTCGGCCAAACACTGCTATTTCACCAAACTGTGTGAGCAAAACTCGTCCGCGCGACTAAGGCCTGGTTGCTGAAATCACGTCGACTGCCCGCCACTTAAAAATCCGCACGCGCTTCCTCGCAAACCCATGCCCACTATTTGTTTTTCTTGGGTGATATTTAGCACGGATGAACTATACCAGAACCATAGGCCGTGAAAAATTAAGATGCGTAGGCTGACGAAATAGAACCTTTCATTTTTCTTCGTTCGAATTCGAAGTCCGAGTGAAAACCTGTCTACGCACAGATGTCAAGTTAGCCTCTGAATGAAAATCTTGAGGTGGAAACGCCCCTGCCCCTCTTCTTTCCACAAGATGTTCTCAGATAAGAGTTTAACTTGAGTGCACCCCGTGTATAACGAATACTAAACATGTTCTAAAAAGCCTCCAAAGGTGGTCATGATTAAACCAAAAAATGAGTAAGATGTCTTGCAATGTTGTCTACTATGGCTCTGATGACCGATAAATGACGGTATTTTCTACAAGAAACGAGTTGCAGATAAGACGCAGCAAACATACTAAAAACCCTTTCACTTCAACCAGCATGACGAACTTACCGAGAGCCGTACTCCAGGGGTGTAACACAGGAACAGTCTTCATGATTGTAACAATAAAAATATTAAGTTGAACACAAGAACAGAACGACAAATTTAGTGCAAACACGAAACATCTTTGAAGCTAAGAGAAAGCCGAACATACCTTAATAAAACGGTGGTGCAGTAAAACGTGTAATTTCAAACCACGCCACTTGATACATCTCACAACATCTTCATTTACATACATTTTACAGCAGTAACATAAAACCAGAGAAATAGTTCCCTAACTTTTTTTCCGGAAAAAGAAATACATCTGTAACTGAGCAACGGATGCATCGGAGAATATCTCTCACTCAGCAACTACATGGCTCATTTTCGCAAAATTTTAGTACTAAAATCGCCGACGCAACATCATTACTATGTCTAGAAGAATGGCATGCAGTTTACATATAAATAGAAAAGGTTCAAAAATACTAGCAGGTCTAGGATATGCTTTACAGAACGTGAATGGCGGCAGTGACAACTGCACACTGCAGCTCCGCTCTCGCCATAAATACTCATAAAACGAATGACTTTTCAGCAAGAGTCGACCGAGCACGATAGCAATTGTGATTTCCACTCTCATGCTAGAACTTCAGGCACAGGGGAAACTAATACTGTAAAGAAAATATGGAAAAATCTTTTCCGCTTGCTAAACCTCGAGAAATAGTAATCCGTTATTTCATAAAACATAAGATAGTATGTGTCTTCCTATAAGAAAACACAAATGCTCCATTACAATGAAGTACATCTAATGTGATGAGAAAACAAAACCATGGAATGCCAGTCGTATTGAAAGCTGTATGTCAACGTTTCGCCTCTGCTCACTTTTTCGGCACAATATAGGAAACAAGAATACATCAGAATCATCAAGATCATTTTAGAGCCTTAGGGTGATAATGGTTAGCGTATTTTCTCAGAGATTTTCTCGTGTTACTAGGAGCAACGTGCACATGGTACTCTGTCCCCTACCACACTGAGACAACTCTTCAAGCATGCCATATTACCACACCATGCATTCTACAGGGACCAAAAGTACATCATTAGAATGAAGAACAAATATATCCAACACTGATAACTACATTAAATTTGAATAAATTTTATGTTCACCGAGCGCAACTATAATTTCCTGCTATTTCGCTCGATTTAATTAAAAACAGTCGCTTGAATTGCGACAAGATCACAATCACTATCCGACTCCGTCAGAGACAGGTGTAGATAGCACTACAGCGGCATGAATCCTTGCAGTTGCTATGCAAAAATACCATTAGTATGACCCTCACTCGCACCTCATCAATTAGTGATCTTATCAGCTACCAAAATCAGCCAATCAACCACCACTTGGCACGTCTCAACGAACAGGAGCTATTTTTCCTGTTAGCTACAATGGAAAGAAAATACCTCAATAATGTTAATGTTGGTAAAAAATGCCGACATTACCACGCACGAGCATTCATCTCAACTAAAACTTCTATCGCCAGAACTACACAAAATGACTGCCAGCAATACTCAGTACCGTCACAATCACGTGTACTGCCAACACACGAATTTGACAGCTCAGAAGGTGCTTTTAATTGCGGCTCAAACTTTTACACATTCATTCAAACAACGTTACATCGGATAGGTCAATACAAATATTCAAGCTAGAACATCAGAAGCCTGACGCCGCTTAGAAACAACTAAGCAAAAATTAAACATTGGAAAAATTGATCAGATCTCTTAGCTACAAAAAATGCACTAACACACCAAACCCTCACTGAAAATCGCCCCATTGAGTGTCAAACTATAATAAACAAGATAAAAAATGCAGGACATCAAATTTTACGTCACAGCACACCGAAAGTGTGGATTATTATTATTATTATTATTATTATTAGTTAGTTCAAGCCTCCCTATCCGCAACAAAGGCGATCCAAAGAGAGGAAGGAAGAAGGCACCATTTAGTATGGAGTTAAGGGAACGAGGAATCCATGCAGAAAGGGCATAGAAACAGTAAGATAAGAAAGAAGTTCATGAAACAAGATCAAAGTTGAAGAAGAAAGTAGTAGGTGTTGAAAAAACAGGACAGCAGTGAACCGAAAAAAAGTTGGTCCGTAACAAAACAAAAACCTATGTTATTTTAACAAAAAGAAAGCCTACCTAACCTTTAGCTCGGGCCCTCACATTGCCCCCCTGGGAGCGCTAATTCCCATAGATACAATTGTTGTATCCCCCTGAGGGGCCGATAGTGTGGAATAAAGTAAAATTTATGACGAGATGTAAAAGCATTAGAATGAAATTCTAACTTTCCATGCTTGTGAAGAAGCACGGTGGACTCGTTCGGGATCAAAAATAATAATAAAGCTTTCAAATGAGGCGGCTCATTCAATTTGAAAGCTAAACCCATTTAAAACAATAGGTCTCCCTTGTATTTTCGACCAAAATAACCACAAAATCCTTGTATCACACAACCAAGTAACTATAAATTGCTATTGATGTTTCGTAATAAAATTCTTCCGTAAAGTTGTGAGCTCCGTAACAGACGCGTCAAGAGAATCTTGAATAGAAACAAATAAAATTTTTGATAGATAAAATAACGAAAATCTAAGCCGCAAAGCTAATTCAAAATATTTCTCGGATTTTTCAAATGCAATATACTCAATAAATGCAAATTTGAAAGATGATTAAACCAGAGCTCAAGGTGCCTCATGTCGATGAATAGATTATACGCGCTCACAACGCATAGAAATCAAGAAATCAATTTACTCGCGAGACATAAATTATTAGACGACCCACGAGACCATAAAATTTTATACCAATTATTAGAGAAGTGGAGAACAATAAGGATTAGGAAAATGTAGCTCAAAGAATGTGCCAATAAATCCATCCCAGGTGATAACTGACTATGCAAAAACGTAGCACGCTCAAAGCTGAGTTCTTGCCGTTCAAATGCACGTGCCAAAGTCACACAGGAGAATTATACGCTGAATTTAACGTCGATACAACACTGGGGAGGTAACTCCACCTAGTGAGTTATAAACACCGACATCCACATCTGCACTGAAGTTGATACAGTCAGCTTGGAGCCACAAGAAGCGTCAGAACACTCATGTTAGTTCTTGACATTTTCCGAAGATAAGACACAGAGCCTTCATCACGAAGGCTACCCGAAACGTAAATAGACTGATTCGTGCTATTAGGTTTTTCAACACTTCAAGCATCTTTCCTCTAGCTAATATTCTTTGTAATTCAAGTTTTCCGATCTACTATTCACACAGAACACAACTTCCTTTCAAAAAATCGGAGCACTGTGATCCTACCAAGATTCATTAAGTATTCTTTTTATATCCTCTCAGCAACATTGATCATGATCGTCATATGTGACGCAGAGGAAGAGAGAGACACGCATTTAGCAGGAGATGAAACAACGAGAAGGCTTCTTAGCTCCAAGTCCCGGTCGCTCTCACCGACAAAGGACACAGACCCTGATTGGCTCTCCGAGCAAATTCAATGCGGCCGAAAAAAGCACTCCTGCAATAATTTGCATTTAGTTTTTGTTGGAGTTATTTCTAGCGTCTTCCTCCAAATCAAACATGAACACCAAAAGAGTAATTTGTGAGATTACCGTCCATTCTTGCCAGCAGAGAGCACTTGATCAGCCTTGTTCTGCCAGTAGGAAGAGTCCCGCTGTATTTTCCTGGTGTTGTTGCTCACGACAGAGTCCGCCTTACCATAATTGGGAGGGTTAGCATAAGGGTCGTAACCCAGGGTTGCAAGCATGGGCGCAATGAGAGCCATCTCGCTCACCACGTCATCGGGAATGTTGCCCACCCACTTGGTTAGGCCATCCAGGTTCACTGGCTTCACTACTTGATCGCTGGAACGCTCAACCCTGCAAAAGGAAAGTACTTCAATATGCAGTGAAGACTCACGCCCTATATAAAAAATTAAATTGGATCGTTTCCTGTGAAGTAACAGCAGCTAGGCGGTTGTGAAGTAGCGGCATCAACCCCAGAAGGAGAGCAGTTAGTTTGAGGTTCCGCTTCCATTGCAAGGATATTTTCACAGGGGAATGAGAAGGGATCATTGCGTACGGGCCGAGGTAAACGTAGAACCTATGCACGAGGTGTCCCCACACATGATACCCTGTGCATAAAAACAGCAAAGCAGGATCGAAGAGGACGAAAGGACAAAGAAGAGGTTACAAAAAATTAATGAAAACTGAAAGAAGCCAAGTGGGCACGAAAGACAAAAATTCCAATAGCCTATCTATGGTTGAAGTAAATTAACAGTATCTTCTCTGGAAGTGGCAGTCCCTACAGCATAGGATTGACAAATCTCAGTAACTTAAACTTACTGCTTATCTTATGCCCTCTGAGGGTCATTCCTGACTACAGCCAGGCAAAGTCCTCATATTTCCTCTACTTAGGAAACATCTGATATTTTTAATGCATTCAACAAGTTCACGAGAGTCAGGTATTATTAGTTCAGTCTTCAGTAAATGAGTTGTAGGTGGCCTCTGTAAATTGCAGTCAATCGCTGTGCAGGGCGCAAAATTTTTTTGCGACGTAAACACGATGTCCGGAGCCTCACAATTACTTTCGTAGTAAAATAACAAATATGCTAAAATATACGTACAAAGAGATCGTCTTTATTTTGACTAACCAAACTGCCTACTCTGTAGACAACCACACACTCCTAAGAGAAGTACTAGGTGGTCACACACTCCTAAGAGAAGTACTCGACAGGAGATGAACACAGTTGAAATACTACCAATGTGACGAAACTTCGGCCTGATCCGTGTGGAATAGTTGTTTTTCTGCGGGACGAGGATTTTCTACCACATTAGAACCCGACATAAAAACTCATAAAATAACATAATTAATAACATAAAATTATATTCTCATACTGTGCTTCGTCAGCCTCCTGAGCTAATCTTCTCCAGTACTCACTTGCTAAGACTGACACCGCCAGGCTTGTTGATGTGCTCCTCGTGATGCATGACGTTCTCGTCCCAGGGCAGGTCAAAGAACTCGAGCACGGCCTCCATCGTGGACCGCGGGTGCAGCACCAGCTGCTCGTAGTGAACGGGCATGCACCTGCGGTGCCAATAGTTCACGTCAGTTTGCACAGCATGTGGACAGTTCGACCTAGTACTTCAATCGATAAATTTCACCAAGAAATAAACAAGCAAAAACACAAGCATGCTTAAATGAACATCATTAAAATCCTCATTTGCTTCTCAGTTCAATGATGTTGTTTGACACAGACCGCACTAGCAAGAGAGCACAGCTTTGCTCTTACAGTGGTGAAAAGTTAACAAAATTGAATAAATCCAAAGTTTTCACTAATTGAAGGGAATAGAAGAGTGTTGAGACAGTGCCAGTGAACACAACAAAAATAACAATAATTATAAAATTAGGCAAATACTTTCAAAACATGAAACACGAACATAAGATCAGTTGCGAGATTTGCTGGGCTCGTGAGACTGGAAACCGAGGAAAATAAAAAACTCATAAGATTTAAGTCTACCTTACTAGCCAAGAAAATTTGCAAGATAACATTAGATTAGATTGGCTTAGATTAGATGCTAGTTTGAGCCTCCCTAAACCGCAACAAGTGCGTTCCTATGAGAAAAAGGATGAAGGCACCATTTAGCATGGCTTATAGGACTGCGGAATCTATGCAGGTGTGCTTCCGCACAAGATACCCTGCGCAAAGAAAAAGTAAGTTAAGAAGAAAGGCTATGAAACATGATAAAAGTTAAAGAACAAAGTTAGAGGTGCTAAAAAACCGGACAGCAGTGAACAGAAAAAGAATGGCCCTTAACAAAATAAAAATACATTCTATTTCAACAATTAAATTTGCATAAAGATCTCCCTTGCAACAGATTTAGTTCCAGCCACAAGCCAGAAGCCTACCTAAAGGAAATGAGCTAACTTATTCTTAAGAATGAAATGCTCCCATTACCTATGAGCAGATAGATCACATTGCTCTGTTAATTAGAGCTTTTCTAGATTTAAGCTGTCCTCGCACTACAAGTTGCATGGCCCAAGTTACTCGCGCCACTTTCTTCTCTCAACTCGTGCAATGTACACCAAGCGTCTGCTCTCGTCAGAGGGAAAATGCAAGAACATTTGAGTAGCCCCACATGAAATGAGCCCCACAATGAGTCATGAGCACTACATCCCTACATTTAAATGGAGGAAATTCAACTAAACTGTAAAGAGAGAGGAAAAAGACTAAAAGAGAAAAATTATAGTTTCAATAGCAAGAATTAAAGTTTCATGTGCTAAATTCCGCTATTGTAATTACGAAACTCATCCAAATTATTTGGAACAGAATCAATCGCAAAGTTTCAGTGTTACACTTTTTTCGTAATATGACATCACATAACCACGGAAGACTGCAGCTCCACTCACATTTTGGATCTCGCTGCCTGAATGTAACCATTTTACTAATAATAAGATTATTCCAACTAGCACTTCAAGCGTGCTAAGGTACCTACTAGATTAGACTTAGTTCAAGCCTCCCTAATCACAACAAAGGTATTCGAAACGTAAAGGAAGAGGACATCATTTAGTATGGAGTCAAGGGAACGAGGAATCTATGCAAAAGATGTATTCCCACATAAGACGCCCTGCGCATAGAAACAGCAAGTTAGGAAGGAAGTTAATGAAACAGTTACATTAAAGAAGAAAGTGGTAGGTGATAAAAAAAAACAGGACAGCAGTGAACACAAGAAAGATTGTTCGTGGCATAATAAATTCTTATTTTATTTCAACACCGGTAAGGCTTACTTAACCTTCAGCTCGGGACCTCACATCTTCCACTAGAAGAGAAAACTAGTAGCTAGTTCAAAAACTGTGGTGAGTACCTCAATAAAAACTCACTAGTAGTTCAATTTAAGTCGTTTGACCTACTAATGACCTATTACTACAAATAAGCCCTGTAACAAAGGCTGCAGTCATCCCTACAAGCGGTGCACGGAAGGCCACCACGAGCACCCAGCAGGCAGGCAACTGACCGCTCAGGTCCCAGGTCTTCACACTGCTGGTTCATGGTCTGCACGGCGCTGTTCCAGCGAGTCAGGCACTGCTTGTACGAGCTCAGGTCGAAGCCCGTGATGGTCACCTGCAGCAACACACCATCACCCACACGACAGAACACTGGCGCAGTTCTCAGACGTGCGCTTCAATTGGTAGGGGTCAGTGGGCCTCTAAAGGTTCAGGTGAATGTTTCTTAAACTCTACGGGTCAATGACTTCAAATTGTAAGGGTCAATGGGCCTCGAATCATGAAAGGTTCAATGCGACTCAAACCATGAAAGTAAATGCACATGAAGTTAGGACACTCGATGCTCATTAATTTACGGGAGTCACTAAGCAACTTATCAGCAAGAGCACAACATGGAGTGCTGTCAAGTGTGTGCAGTATAGACAAAAATCGTACAAAAACATTTCTGAGAAGTATGAGAAAAATTTCATGAGATGACGTTGAAGAAAACTGAAATGATATTTCATGGGGAAATTCACATCCTGAATCCAATGACCCACAATGGAGAACAAAATGAACAAAAAATAATACAACACAAATGAAAACAATGCTGAATTTCGTACAACATAGTCGCAGACTTATTTTTCACACAGATATATTTCCTAAGCCAGTTGCAAGAGTTGGGACACTATGGTGCATTGCTTTAAGATAATAAACTCAAGTGATTTTTTATTTTTTGACAAAAAATTGAAAATATGTAAAAATTAAAATTGGAACATCAAATCATACGGAAATTTTGACACTATAATAGAGTGGCCATAAAAAAAAACAACACTAAGAAAAATCCGAAAGAAAAAAAGATCCAAATAATCGTGGGCAAACAGTGGCAAGGAAAACGTCAGAATGAAAAAATTGAATAAACGAATAACCCCAGCTGTAGTGGTTCAGTAGCACACGTGCGGTCAGTCTAGGTGCATCAGACCAAACATGGCTTAGCACACGAATTTTTCTCCTTTTGCGGGAAGGAAACTCTAAGATCAAAAATACACAGCAAGCCAAGTACCGGCTACTTCAAGCAAAGAACGAACCTACTTCATAAAAAACACTTCAAATCAGCATGGGTTTTCCTAACCACAGCAAAGATGTTCAAAACAGAAGAAAGAGGAAGGCACTAGTTCGTAATGGAATCAAGGGTCGTCCATGCACAAGATGTGTCCCAACACCCCCCCCGCACAGAGAAACAGGATTGAAAGAAGTTTATGAAAAGAGGAAAAGTTTACGAGGAAAAAGTTGGAGAAGGAAGAAAAGTATGCTGCAACAGAACACGAGTTAACCAAAAGAATTTATACTTGACGAACTAAAAAGGTTCTCATTTTAACAAATGGAAAGTCTACGACAGCTCCAGCTCGGGACCTCACATTTGCCATCTAGGAACGATAATTTCCACAGATACTACAGCTTCATCTTTCGAAGGTGCTTGCACACAAAGATTAGTCGTTAGTTTTAGCCTCCCTACCCGCAGCAACAAATGCGATCCAAAGGGAGGAAGGAGGAAGTCACCATTTAGTATGGAGTGTAAGAAACGCGGAATCTACGCAGCAAGGGCATAGAAACAGTAAGTTGAGAAAGAAGATTATGAAAAACAAGATCAAAGTTGAAGAAGGAAGTAGTAGGTGCTGAAAAACAGGACAGCAGTGAACCGAAAAAAGGGTGGTCCGAAACAAACCAAAATCCTTTTCTACTGCAACAAAAAGAAAGCCTACCTAACCTTTAGCTCGGGCCCTCCCATAGTCCCCCTGGGAGCGCCAATTCCCATAGATACAATAGTTGTACCCCCTGAGGGGAGCTTGCACACAAAAATTGGCCTGACTGCCCCAGAGAATAGCTTTTGCTATCAGACCCAGTGACGCTTTTCCTTGAGTAAAGAACTCCACTCAGGAATAATTAATTGAGCTGAAATGCAATTTCTTACATTTACAGCAAGCTGGTTTTTGATACCGATCAAAATTTATCAGTATTGATATCACAATCTTAGAAGCCATGTTACCACAGTTACTAAATGATGGTTTGCACAAGTCAAAGTCTCAGAAAACATCAACAAAATAATAGAGCGCAAGTCTAGCGTGTAAATGGAACAGAAGAGTCGGGCTGGGAGCCAGTAGAACCCACCTTGCGTGAGATGATCGAGTGCACTGTAGCCCTGCCATCTCTGATCATGAAGATGAACTTGGCGTTAGGGAAAAGCTGTGAGAGATAGCTGGCGCTCTTCAGAGTGAAGGGGTCCTTATTGCAGAGGCGCGGCGAGGGCACGCCGTGTCCTACCACCACTTGCAGGATAAACGACGAGATCGCCTCGTCCAACACCTGCAAGTGCCAGTGTAACTCAACACCACGTAATAGTTTGCAACCAACTTTCAAGGAAACTTTGCTCTGTTCCAGCATAAAATAAAGCGGAACGAATAACATACCAACTCCAAGTTTAGGAACAAAAACCAATGGAATCATGAAGGTAAAACCTTTTCAAGCCGCTGAATCATGGGAGTGAACTAATGCAAAATTGTGTATGCATACTCTTTGCTTCAATAACTGCAACATCACCCCACAGTTGGGTATGAGAGTCAACTATTTTGTGCACACATTTAGGATTGGAAACGAGCTTTTTAGTTCTCATTGTTCAGAGATGCAAAATATACACGTTTGGTGCACACTATTAGCTTACGAGTCACAACTCAGGATAGAACTGGCACCAAATCATCAGCATCTCGGTATTTGCTACCACTGATAGAACGGCTAGTCATACTAGAGTCAAATTGCCCCACCCAAATTAAGATGACAAAATAACGTAGCACAAAAACTCCCTATATCAGGAGCAAACTCAACTCAGGAAGAAGTGCACTAGAAAGCATTTACACAAAGGGTTTAGTTACAATCTTTTATTCCAAAGCCTGAGCCCTAAGCCAGTTGCAAGAGTTGGGACACTATGGTGCATCGCTTTAAGATAATAAACTCATGTGATATATGATATGAGGTCAGTGATTAGCACAAGCAGACAGACAATTCATGACAGTTACACTAAACTGATTAAAAAAATACGGTCTTCCTCATGGGTCGCCCCCACTGTCCTCTGTTAGATCTCACTCAGAAGAGTGCAATGTTCCGGTCTCCCTATACGACTTCACAATCTTGGCCGATACCTCTTACAGAACAGATCTGTGCATTCTCAAATCTTTGCGTATATTTACAAAATGAAGTTTACTCTGATTAACACCCAAAGTGCTTTTCTGCTTCAAGTCGCCAACACATGGTTCAGTTGTTCAGTTTATTTTTTCATTTTTTACCGTTGTTATTCGTATTTTTCAAAGTTTCCACTTTTGGTAATACTCCATCAGTGAATAATTTTTCCTCTTTTGGTTTTATTTTACAGAGATTTTGCTGAAGATGGACTGTTAGTCGGATACGTTCAGTTTCATTTGATGTTAATAAAATGACAATAACGTGTAGCGATTTTCGCATTGCTTTTTATTCTCATGCTTAGAAGCATCAATCCTGGAGTAATTTTAGATAATACAATAGAAATTGACTATTTACATCAGGTAAGATTTCAAGCATTATGCAACAAGGATGACGTCAGATGCTAGTCGCACAAACAAGAAACGGCAGCATTTATGCGACGTTTCATAACTCATATTCAGAAGAGCAACTTTGAGACACAAACACCAGGCGCAGCACCAGCCCACGAGGCAACAAACAAGGAGAGGCAGGCGGCTGTGCCTAGAGTTGACCTTGTCCGTGACGCCGGCCTCCTTGAGCCTCATGCTCTCCTTGGCGCTGCGCTTCCACTGCTGCCTCATCTGCAGGATGCGCGGCACCACACGCGTCTCCTCCCCGCACCTGCACACAGCCGCGGTAGCTATAGGCTTCCATCCGCATGCGTCGCGCCTCACCATCCATTGCATAGGTGTGTTTGAAACACACAATAAATGTACGGGAAATTCATAATTCTTCAGACGAATGTTCATCAGGAACTTGAAAACGAAGAACACAGCACGTAGTGAAATCATTCTAATTTTATTTCCTTTTTTACATACCTTATCCAAAAAAGTTAAGAAACTAAGAAACTAGTAGTCCTAATTTTTTAAACGTTTCGGAGTCCAGCTCCATCATCAGTAAGTAAAATCTGAAATTTACAATGAAAACGGTTAAAAATGCAATGCTATTTCAAGTTTTTTTCTATTCCACAAGTAAATGAGCTAAATGTAAATTTGCAAAGGAAATGAACTGGTGGCATTATTAAGAACCGGTTTGTCTTTAGCTATGTACAATGATTCCAAAATTCTCAAGTCCAAATCATTAGAAGCAGAACATAAAATTTCGAACTCATCCTCAGACACACGGGCACTGCACTGCTCCGCATGAAGGCGGACAGAAGAATGACCGGGCTGCGTAAGTCGATTCCCCGTTCTAAAGCTCACAC
>JACJUY010003473.1:57160-121673 GCA_014220935.1 Platorchestia sp. MABIK
ATAGATACAATATTTGTATCCCCCTGAGGGAAACCATGGAAGATACTCCACAAAAACATAAAATTAATGAGCACTGATAAGATAAAGAGCTTTCCAACAGATGAATTCTGATTTAATTTTAAAGGAAATGTCCACCCAAAATCGACGAAATGGCTGTTACGTTTGTTGTTTTAGATCTAGATCTGTGGAAATTGGCATACTTTTGTATTTTTGGAAGTAATTAGGGGTCGTATCTAAGACTTTTTACCACTTTCGACATAATTTTGGAGACAATGGGGGAAAGGGTAGGGAAAAGAGCATCTTCTTAAAAAGTACTTATTGTAGATCAATGATTTAGGTGTCATTGGATGCACAATAAGTTGCTACAGGACGAGTCGAAGGATCATTTTGATATTCATGATAATTTCTGAATTAAATAGGAAAAATTTATGTAAAGAATTACAGATTGGAAGATATTAGTCAATTTTTACAAAATGACTAACGTTTTTTCTATAAAATCTAGATCTATGAAAACTGGCATACCTATGTATTTGTAGAAATAAATAGGGAGGGGTCATGTCATATATAACTTTTTCCATTTTTGCCATAATTACGGAGATAATAGGGGTACATGGATATTTTTTAAAATCTATTTTCTCCAAGAGTTTTTAATCGTAGAACAATGATTTAGGTATCATTAGATGCACAAAGAACTTCTCTATCTACTGATATAAAAATATTTTTGAATGCATAATAATTTTTGGTTACATTAAAAACTCTATGGAAAAAATTATGATTTAAAAAAAAAATTTAATTTTATAACAACGAAACTATTTCGAAATTCAACATAATCCTTTGACTCGTCATGCAGCAACTCTTTGCGCATCCAATGACACCTAAATCATTGCTCTACGATAATTACTTTTTGAGAAGACGTCTCTTGAAAAGTACGCACTTCCCCCCCTTTTGCCCCTTTGTCTCCAAAATTATGTCGAAAGTGGGAAAAAGTTCTAGAGACGACCCCTACTTATTTTCAAAAATACACATGTATGCCAATTTTCATAGATCTAAATTTCATAGCAAGAGCGCTACAGCCATTTCATCGATTCCGTCAATTTCAGCGTGGATGTCTCCCTTAAAACTTTTCATTGAGCAGGTAAACTGACATGAATTACTGATGCAGATCACTGATATTGCCGTGTTTACACTGCCTCATGAGGGGGTGCACCAAAAGACCACTCGCCTAACCATATTGTGGGCATCCAGCATGGCCCGCATGAAGGTGGTGCACCAGATGACAACTCACCTAACCATATTGTGGGCATCCAGCATGGCCCGCATGAGGGTGGTGCCAGAGCGAGGCATGCCTCCGATGAACAGCAAAGGCTCCGACCGAGTGTATTCATGTCCAGTGCTGTCCCGTGTCTGTGGTCAGTAGTTTGGTTAGCAACAATGGTGGCATAAAAATTGAATAAGTTACTTCAAGTCTTCTAACAAAAACAAAAGTGTTCCAATGAGAGGAAGATGAAGGCACTCCAGTTTGGAGTTACAGGATGCACAAAGTGTGTCCTTCAAGATCTTTCGCGCATAGAAAGAGAAAGATGGAAAAGGAATTTATGAAACAAGATCATAAAAATTCAACAGAAAAATTCAGTTTTTTCAGTTTCTGCCCAATGATATTCAAAATCAATAGTATCAAGACGCTTATTCATAGAGCATATTCATTGTCATCTTCCCTCAACATTTTTCCACAAGAAACTGATATCCTCCGGGCCTATTTTAAAAATAATGGTTACCCACAAACGATGTTTGATAATATTCTCCGTAAATTCCTCAACAGAACTTTTGTACCAAAACCTCTGGTTTACACCGTGGATAAGCGCAAGATATTCGTATCACTGCCATTCATTGGTTCAAATTCATACTCAATGACCAAATATTTTAGTAATTTTTTAGCAAAGTATTACCCACATTTGGATTTTCATATATCATTAAAGAATAATCACTCTATAAAAAATTTTTTTTCAATTCAAAGACAGGCTGCCTTCTGTGTTACTCTCCAATATTATTTATGAATTTCAATGCGGAGATTGCCAGAGCTCCTACATTGGGAGTACGCAGAAACAGTCCGCCATTAGATTCTATCAACATCTGGGCAAATCTTTCCGAACCAAACTCCAGCTTTCAGTCGCACCTCATTCATCCCCTAGACAGCACTGTGACAACACCAACCATCCTCTATCTCTGAATCATTATAAAGTTTTAGATTGTACTTCCAATACCGATTTGCAAATTTTAGAATCATTGTACATTTTTAAACTTAGGCCTGTTTTAAATATTGACCAATCTGCCGCTCCTCTATTCACTATTTCTTAGAATTTCGTTAGATGTGATTGCTATATATTTCTCTACTTTAAATAAACAGTATGTATGTTTTTTCTGTTTACAGATGTTAATCATTGATAATGACATTGTGTTAGTCGAAACCAGCTAGTCTGAATGCCAAGAGTAAATGTTTTTATACAATGCGTTTGTGATTTTATTCATACTAAATTCAAGTAGTAGGTAGGTGCTAAAAAACAGGAGAGCATTGAACAACAACAAAAAAGATCTGTAACGAAACGAATAACTTATTCTAGTTCAACAAAAGGAAGGACCACCCAGTAACATTCACCTCGAGACCTCAAATTTTCCCTTTAGAGCGCTAACTCCCACAGAGATAGATATGGAATCCTCCATGGAAAGCACAGGTGGCAGTGGAGAACAAACAACGCTTCAAATATTGATTGAAGATTTGTATCCCCGTAAACATATGATGAATAGATTAAAACTTAGTTTAACACGTTGACTGCGATTATTTAAACTGAAGTTTGATATTCAATTTAAATTTAAAGTCAAAGATAAGATTAGATGTTAGTTTAAGCCTACCTAACCGCTAAAAAAAGTGTTCCAAAGAGAGGCAGGAGGAAGGCCACCATTCAGCATGGAGATAAGGGGATGTGGAATCAATGCAGAAGGGGCATCAAAACAGAAGTTGAGAAAAAAAATGATGAAACAGAATAAAAGTTGAAATAAAAAGTTGTAGGTGCTGAAAAACAGGACAGCAGCAAACCAAATATAGATGGCCCGCGTTACGAAACAGAAGACCTATACTACTTCAACAAAAGGCCTACCTAACTTTTAGCTAGAGACCTCACATATTCCCCCTGAAAGCGCTAATTCCTATAGATACAATAGTCATAACCCCCTGAGGGTACTTTTAGCTTGGGACATCGCATTTTCCGCACTAAGAAAGCTATTTACCACAGACACAATAGTTGTATCCCCTTTAAAGTAAATTCATGCTTGGAACTTGGCAATGAACCAAATTGTTAGGTTGATACAAAAATAATTGCCAATTTCAGAAACGTAATTTTACTTAAGAAAAATGATGAGTGAAAGCGCTTCAATTAGCAAAAATAGGATCCCTGAGCATTAATGCATCTTTGCCACCAACTTAAAGATTATTTATTCCCGGGTTTCAGACCTGAAAGTTTTACCATTAAAAATGTGCTCGAGAATTGGTAGTCAGTGGAAGAGTGAATGACAGAGTCATTCACTAAAGCTCCATTTGGCCAAATAATGTACCGCGCAGCCCCGTACCATTCTTCTCTGTGTAACTCGCCGGTTGGCACAATACGACAGCGTTAGTGCTGGCATTCCGGGGCGCTGCTCGACCCATTGGGTGGTCTCACCATGGTAGCCACGCTGATTGGTTGCATCTGTGCTCTAGTCTCTGGACTGTAACAGCCTGTCCTCAATGTTTCAAAGTCTGTGCTCCAGCCCCAAAGTCTGCCATTATTGAATAGTCTAGTTGACGTCAATAGCTCACAGTGATGCAACATTACTCTCAATTTACTTTTAAACAAGTTTTAATGATCTTTCAATAAATATTATTTATGGAAATCCTCTCCTATATTCAAAAAATATTTTAAAACCTATGGCCTTCTAATGACACTGGGAACAAGAGAAACTAAAGAAACATCCAAGAAAACTTTAAATGGGAGTTGCTGTGGTCACTGGCTGGTAAGGCTTGGCTACCTGACTGAAGAAAGCCAGTGCCAGGTGACAGCAAAAAGATCACAAAAAAATATAGGATGTGGTTACGTCTCGTCTCTCACGTGTGAAAGTTTATGTAAAAACTTTTTAGCAACATGTGAAAATGCTTTACGACGGGAGAATTGTGCCACGGCACTTCTACAATAAAAGTTTTAATTTACAGTGAGTACACGTGTCAACGACTGGTGTGCAGTAAATCGCTGCTGTAATGCTCTGATGAGCTTCATAAAAGCTGTCGAGGACATCAAGTGCAGACTACCACACCATAATTTTTCAGTGATGCAACTTTGTCTTCAGGGAATGTTTGGAGGACTCATGATCGAGCCACTGGATGACTCGGTTATTTATGCTGATTTTTAGAACTTCTCTTTTCATCGCACGACCCAAAGAAAGATTCATTTGGGTCACGCAGAGAAGACATCGAGCACAATTCCAACGCCGTACTTTTTAACATTCATTGAGCTCATGCGCTGCTCGTCTATCAAGCATTTTCACCTAACCAGTCGTCTGCAAATGGAGAGAGACAGTCGGAGTACTGACACCAAGAGTCTGAGACATTTATTTGATATTTGAACCTAAATTTTGCACAACGTTTGCTTTCTGTCATTTATTATCAAGACCACCTGATTGTCCTCTACCCTCCTCATCTAGAAGGCTAGCATCACCACAAAGAAAATACTGGGACCTCTTACAGTCCCATCACTTGTGGTGCATCCTTCTGTGAGGAGCATTGTGTGCCTATGCCTCAACTCATGCAAGAACAGAAAGACATTGATCTTTTTTCTTAAATTCATAATCTATGCTTATCTGCTTCAGAAACAGTTCAATCTGAAATAAGTTGAAAATCATTGAAAGGCACCCATTAATTATCACGTAAGCCAAAATTTATGTTAGATTCTGTATACCAAGAATAATGTACTAAAATTGAATTTGCAACATCACTTAAATGTGGCCAATATTTTTGTCTTGACCAAAAGATGACAAAGTGCAGTCATACATCACTAAGATGCTGGTCTGCTATTGGTCGGTGTCACGGCGTCACTAAGATACCGATATGTTATTGGCCCGCCTTAGGACGATTCTGCCTTACGATCCCAACTCCGAAATGGATAACATCGTGTGGCGGGGGTCCACTGAACTTGATGAGACCAAGAACCTAGCACACCAGTAACATAATATGAGTTTTCTATCCGAAAATTCCTGGTGTAAACATTTCACTTGCGGCCAGTGGACAGTTGAACCTACAACACACTTGTGTTGCTAGTGTAACATTTCTTTGATGGCCAGTACTACTTTTTCTCAAACAGGTAGAAAGACAGATGCCTCAGAAAGATGGGATGCAATCTACAAAAGATTAATCAATGACAAATCTTGTTCCTTCGTAAGTGAACAACTCTAATGTTGTCTTTATTTATACAATATTAACAAATCATGGAGTATTTGCAAAGAGCTTGCTCGAGCATTAACCTTGACCAGAAAGATGTTCTTAAGTCGACACTCAGAGATTTGGTCAACACTTATGCATAACTTATTGAATATGTGAATAATGGCAGACCAAATACGGAGTAGTCAAATCCCTTTCATATTGATTAGTTCCCTCAACCACAAATTAAGTTCATAATTTCCATCACAAATTATTGATGACCCTGTATTTTCAGCAACCTTTTATAGGAGCACATGCTGAGAAAATGAAAAATGAAGAATTTTCAATAGTAAAGAAGTTTTTCTTCAACTAAACTTCCGTGTGTACTTAAAAAATGACAGAAAAATCGGTTCATACTTTGAATGAAGGGATACTCCGGATGTGATGTGGAGCTCCTCAGTGGTATATCAATATTTGCATGACCGCTGCGAGTGGGTCATATATTGGAAGCATTGGGCTCCAATTATTTGTGAAGTGTGCACAACACTGCGGAGTCTCCTTCCCTACCGGCAATAACCTGACAAAGCCATCCAACTCGTCTATTAGAAATACTGTGCATGCAAAGACCATGTTTTTTAAAGCACTAATTTCAAAGTTTTGGATTCAGCCCCAAATTTATCTGATCTTCACATTTTGGAGTCGACGCCAATTTTTAGAACCCGTCCGTCAATAAATGAAGCGTTAAAACTTTCCATTGTTGGTTGACATGTTCCATAGTTTTTTGTTTTATTACTGTCAATGTTTTATTTTTTGGTTTATTCAGAAGTTGTAGTTCATCTATGGGTTTTTCAAAACCTTGATTTATTGTTTTTCAGGCACTGAAAATAGATTTTTCATTATCCGAAGCGTTTGTGTTTATCGTAATATTCTTAGCTACATTGGTTTCCTGTTTTTATTTTAAGATAGACGATGTGAGGACATCACCACTAACAGCACTGGTGTAGAAGCAATGCAAGAAAGGGGTCAGTCTGTAAGACTAACACAGGCTCCCTCGTTCACTCGGAGCAAAAAAACAGTAGTAACAAGAATATGACGCATTTCTAATGCCAACCTTCACACAATGAAATAAAATATGCACTAGGAAAGACTAGTTCCACAGCAAGACTATCTAATATAACATACCCTTCAGAGCAAGTGGTAAAACACTGGTAGCAAAATAATTTGAACTTTCACATTAAAATTAATGTAGATTTTCTCTAGAACTGCCCTACCTAAAGATGAGACACTTGCACGAAAGTTCCACTGTTTCTTCATTGACTTGCGTTTAACTACTGCCTCCTCCATAATAACATTGCTACAGAGGTCCCTAATACCGATACTCAACATATTGATTCAAAGCAAACTTCATTAAAAACGATTGAATACTTCATTAAAAACGATTGAATACTTCATTAAAAACGATTGAATACTTCATTAAAAACGATTGAATACTTCATTAAAAACGATTGAATACTTCATTAAAAACGATTGAATACTCCATTAAAAACGATTGAATACTTCATTAAAAACGATTGAATACTCCATTAAAAACGATTGAATACTTCATTGTAAACGACTGAATACTTCATTAAAAACGACTGAATACTTCATTAAAACCGATTGAATACTTCATTAAAACCGATTGAATACTTCATTAAAACCGATTGAATACTTCATTAAAAACGATTGAATACTTCATTAAAAACGATTGAATACTTCATTAAAAACGATTGAATACTTCATTAAAAACGATTGAATGCTTCATTAAAAACGACTGAATACTTCATTAAAAACGACTGAACATTTCATTAAAAATAACGGTTGAATACTGAACAAGTTGGTTTAGCGGCCCAACTGCTGACAAGGGCAATCCTGCCACAGAGACACAACCGGGAACTTCTTGCCTACTTCAAATAACTAAAACTACAGTAATTAACTACAAATGGACATCTACCATGCACAATACTGATGTTGGTAATAAAAAGCAAGATGCTACAGAGAACAAAATTTGAGCAATGCTCGACCTCACTCACTCGGATGTACATCTCGTCCCACATTGGTCATGTCCACAACAATGGCCAAGAGTGCTCTCAATGCCATTACCATTTCTACATTCGTGATCAATTTAGTTATTATTTATACTAGTATTAACATATTTTCTGTTCAGTTTGTTACTCGTACACTTTGAGAAAGCTGATATTTTTTATTATTGGAAAGCTAACTAAACCTGTAACAGTACATAGCACAGTGTATCATATACGGAAGTACGAGTATGTAACAATGTTTTTTCTTGAAATAAGTAGAAGAACCAACATTATAGGGAACGTGTTTTTTCCTAATATGTTTCATCTTGTGGTTTTGTTAATTTTCACTAACAACAATTTTCAGCACAAATCCCATGAAATATAATTTTATTTTATTCACTTATTGCAATTGCTAAGTTACTAGTTTTCAAATGCTGCAAATTCATCCTAACCTTATCAACTGCTTCAACGTCATTCCTGATGTCAGAAGGGCTGCTCTTATTAGAGCCCATATTTCAAGTCACCAGTTTTTTCTCTCAACTTCAAATAGACTTAGCACAAACCACATGGACAGAAACCCCCACTGTAGCAAACTGCAAGAAATTCATCTCTAAAAAGAATACTAACACCAGCAAACAACAATTTCAAAATTCCCAAAAAAATAAATAGTGTTTTCAAACTTGCATATTTTTTACACATACATTCACGAGTGTACATCTTATTAGCCAGTCAAAATTGCTTCTTTATCACACATTAGATGTTTGGTATTTACATATTTTACAACACCCATCGTAACAGCTTAGTGAATAAGCTTTTGCATCAATACTAGCAAATGTTTTTCAACAGGAATTGGTTCCAACAGCTTTCAATTCACATAATAGATTTTGTGTCAATTTCTCAATTTTGACAATTGCACGTTTGCTGAACTTATAATTATTTTTTGGTCTCTGTCAAGTACAACTTGGCCACAGCAAAGGTGGGCCACAGTACAATTGAAATACAATAAACATTGTGGCTCATTAGATGCTAAGATTTTAGTTTATTAAAATAATATTTCAGGAAGTCCAACTATGCAGAACATTTGTTCCCACAAAAACAGGCAGTTTCATCTTGATTCATGCATTCCAATTTAAAGCTTCAGCTTAACCACTGAGAAGTCAAAATGAAACAGGCAATGGAAGTGATTTATTTCAGAATTAATGCAATACATTTTCTGTGCTAAACATCACTGCACTACATGACTGACCTGCACCAGGTGCCCAGCCTGAGGCTCCACGTCCTGCAAAGCTGCCTCACTGGAGTCGCAGGAGGGAGATGGTGTGAGCACCATGATGGTGAGCAGCACCACCATCACCCCCAGCGCGTGGGGAAGGTAACGCCTCACCATTCTCACCATCATACATGCCACTCTGCTCAACAAAGAAACACTTTCAAAAAATAGAAAAACTATTTAGTTATATTCAAGAGACAGATGGAAATAAATAAACTTTGCTCTGCAGTTACAGTTACAGACCCCATGAAATTTCAAATCATGCACAGAAACAATTCATTTGAGACAATCAAAACTTAAAGTAAAATCATTAGGTTACTGATACATAAATTACACCTGATTCTTAAACCATCAACTGTATACACTTTTTACTTGGAACAAATTTAAACAAATATTCTAATGACTAAGCTTCAATAAATACCAACTGAAAGCTTTCTTACACAAAAATTCAACAATGAACTTTGAGCTGCACAAACACCTGAAACCTCACTAAAATGAAAGAACAAAAATATAGTTATCAACATACAAAACATGCCGTTAAATTAAACTTAAGCCTATTCAATGTCCTTCTTGCATACAACTGTTTCAAACTGAGCTTGATCTCCATGGAGATAGCAAGGCTACCACAGGCATAAAGGGAATAAAAAATCACAATCTCCATATGAAACCTATGATGCACTTTGCAATAGGAACAGTCAACACTCGTATCCCAATGATCACAGGTACAATAAATCAAAAGCTAAATAAGGTACAAATTACTGAGTTACAACAATGGCCTTTATGCTGGCTTCAAGAGCAATAATATGAAAGGAAAATTAAAATTACTATTAGAAGATTAATTTAAAAATCCCAGTCACAACAGAGGCAATCTCAAATGAGCAATGAGAAGGGACCATTCAGTATAGACTGTAGAAAGGAGGGAATCTGTACACAAGGTGCATCATCAAACAGGATACCCTGTACATAGAAACAGCAAGTTAAGAAGAAAGACGGGTAAGAAAAAATAGTGGAGGATACATGAATACTGAAAGAAACCGAGTGGATGCAAAAGACAGATGTCTTGAAGGCCTACCTACATCAAAAAAACTCAAGATCACACAGTAACTACTAGACTCACTGAAGATTTTTAAATTTAATTAAACCTTCTGCATTGAGATATGCAATTTACTAGATAAATTGATGGATTAGATAAGTCGCTAGTTTTAGCCTCCCTACCCGCAGCAACAAATGCGATCCAAAGAGAGGAAGGAGGAAGGCACCATTTAGTATGGAGTGTAGGAAATGCGGAATCTTCGCAGAAAGGGCATAGAAACAGTAAGTTGGGAAAGAAGATTATGAAACAAGATCAAAGTTGAAGAAGCAAGTAGTAGGTGCTGAAAAACAGGACAGCAGTGAACCGAAAAAAGGGTGGTTCGTAACAAGCCAAAATCCTATTCTACTGCAACAAAAAGAAAGCCTACCTAACCTTTAGCTCGGGCCCTTACATAGTCCCCCTTGGAGCGCCAATTCCCATAGATACAATAGTTGTATCCCCCTGAGGGGAATAAATTGATAGCAAATTAAACCAATTACCCACCTTAAAGCTGGAAAATACAATCAAAGAACTTAAAATTTCCAAAAATGTGAGCTAAATTATTCTCCTGTTATTAAATTACTGAAAGGTCTATACTCCAAAAATGTGTAATGGAAGATACCAAGTCTACAAAGGCAATTAAACTGTCAATGCAATAGTGTGACAAACTATCTGACCACCCAAGCACATCCTCACATTTCCACCTTGCTGTAAGTTTACCTTCCCTTTCCTTCATCTCCTGATACACCTGTAGCACCAGCAATGGAAAATGCCAGCATTTGCCAGCTGCCCTAGGATACTTTCTAAATTAAGAGCCAAAAGCTAATTTTACCAAAAAAAGTATTTTTCAATCAATGCAAGAGCCTCTTTTGGATAGCAGCTGATACACTGCTGACATAAGATCTTTTTCTGTCTGGAGTGACAGTGCAAGATCAAGGCAAATAGTAGACTGTACATCAAATGCTTCAAGAGCCCAGGCATATATAAGGATACATTCAACATACTTTTTCAAATACTGTGTCTTTCATATAAGTCTGAACAATTTCCTGTTCCACACGTAAACCTTAACAATTCATGGAAAAGTACCATAATACTTTGAAATTTAGAGCTTATTCATCAGACCAGGAGAATAAAGCTTATGTTCAATTTCAGGCTATCATAAGCCATTATGAGCATAAAAAACTTCATCCAATTTCAATAACTCCACAGCTTTTTGATGTCTTTTTTATGAGATGCAATTCTTTGCAAGACTTTTGGCCCTGATTTGCCACCACACATAATGATCCTACAGGTTCAGTCCAGGTGTGTTGGGAAGCTGTAAGTCTTTCTCTCAGAACCAAACACCAAACCTGTTGAGCAAGTGAATAATTTTGATTGCCGTGTGAGTGGGAGCAGAGTCCTGTTGGAACATGAACTTCTAATTTGAAGCCTTGGTCTATAGAACGATTTCTGTCAGCAAGATGTACTAAAATTAAGCACGCACTTTTTCATTTCAAGCGAAGAGGGTCAAGACGTCAGCCTCACTCAAAACCACAGAAGTCATAATGCTAGCTGGTTTCATTGTAGTCATCATAGCTTGAACGTCAGAGCTTTGAAAAGGCAATCCAGCAATGGTTACCTCTGTTACAAGCCCTATCAACTGAGAAAAATTTATTGGAATATTAGTTTTCAACCACTTCAAAACTTCATTGCACCTCTCCAAATGCATCCTACTTTGAGCATGCAGCATAAGAGATTAAACCAGGACCATTGATACCCCTGTAAATTGCCATGCTACTAACAAGCCTCTATTTAGAGAAGTTGCTAATGAAATGGTTAGATTGTCCGTAAAGATTTTTTCCAAGACTAGTAAGAAAGTAAAGTTTGTACATTTTATCTTTACTTAGCATGTGACAGACTTTACAATACAGTGTTCCCTCACCACTTCGTGGATCCTCTTTTGCGGCTTAACTACTTGACAGGCTCAACCAACCCCCACTTACATGTATTTATATACACATGTGTATCAAATAATAAACAATAAATCTAAAATGTAACAATAAATACCATTAAAATGTTAAAAATACATATAAATAATAGTTTAAAGATAAAAACAAGTATATCGTGAAATATGAACATATATTTGAGTTTAATTATAACTGCATAAAAATAGCAACAGAACCAACTGGGAAGGCATTAGATGTACACATTGTGAGTCTGGGAAGGCACTACGCAAGATCAGTTTCATGGCGTAGTGATGTGCAAGACGGGCTACAATTGGTGCAGAAATGAAAGAGGGCTCATGACAGACATCCATTTTGATATCTGGCTTGTGATCCGTGCTTTCAATATTCATACCTGGTGAAACTCTCAGTCTGTTTGAAACAACATGCTATGCAGTTCAGATTGATTTATGCTGTGTCTTGTGATTTTTTTGTGTAACTTTATTTCAGCAATAATGAACAGTATTGTTATGGGAGGGTTAAATAGTTGTACCGAACAACTCTAAATGGACATAAATAAATACGTAAGAATTGGCGATCCCACTTTGTGGGGGGTTTTGAGATGCAGATACCATGATGCATGAGGGAACACTGTAATGGTCAGATTTATCAAAAATGTTTACAAACACCATAAACTAAACACCTAGAATACTGAAGAGATTTTGTTACAGGAATTTTTTTTACAGAGGATCAGCCAACACAATGTAGTTTACAAATAGATAAACACTATGACTACTTTACTATAGAATTATTCAAATGACTATGGTCAGGTCTTTTTTTTACATATTGCAATGCATTACAAATACATATCGGCATAGCAAACCATAAGAAGGATCAGAATTAAAAATATTTCTAAATTTCTTTAGCTTTATCTGAAAGACTAAGTGTGATTTATTAATGAAATTAGTAAACTAGTATAACTAACCAGTATTTTTTCATGGGAGGTGAAATGCAACTCATTCTTGGCAGGGTTGGGTAAACTATGTTGTTTATGTTTGCTATGACTAAGCTGGCTATGTTTGCAGAGATGGTAATAACTGAAAGTGGCAGAGTTGAAAAACCAACTTTAACGCTCAAAAATATTCCTATCTTTTCTAAGAAGCGTAAAAATTGTAATGGCATTCTGATATTCTACTTTGTACACTAAAATTTATACTAAAAAGTTACAAATAATTGAAATGTCATTCACTTATAATGGTGTATAAATGAGCAATTTACAAGGTGATACACAAATGGGCCAATACATGATAAACATATTAAAAAACAGTAATTTTAATCCAAGTTAGATTTGTTCTAAAATCTTATTGGTCAATATTGATTTTAGGCCTTTCACAGAAATTTAAAATTAAATTCTAAAGAATCACTAAAGGAACACATTTAAAACGTTTTACGTGAATGACATTCTGCTCGCTGATGCGTTATTTTTGAGATATAACAATAATTACGTGCAGATAGGAATAACATTATATAGTCGGTTGCTTAGTCGCCGCATTGTTGGGTCACACCCACTTCTCTGGCGGGACACGCCCACTTCTAGGCGGGAAATTAACACCCTCGGTTATGGTAAGTTAAGGTAGGCTATTTTAGGTTGATTTATGTTATTTTAGGTTAGTTTATTTAACTAACCTAACATAACCTACCCTAACCTCACCCATCGTTACGTTAATACTGTATTACAGCATATTTACGTGTCCGTTCTTTCACTTTTATATACGACGTTCTTATAACTCCAAAGTTGAATAACTAAAAAATAACGCATCAGCGAGCAGAATGTCATTTGTGTAAAACTTTTCTAAATGTGTTCCTTTAGCGATTCTTTGGAACGGACTTTTTAATTTCCGTGAAAGGCCTAAAATCAATATTGACCATCTTATTTAATCTAGAAAATTTTGCTTTTTCATTCCTTTTTTTTTTTGATAACATTGAAAATTTAGGAAAAAAATTTGACATAATACCTACACGCAATCTTTTGAATCAGAGAAGCCAATTTTAACTAAAAAAGTCGAAGCAACTTTGTCTATAATAAAGTATAAGTTTACAAACACTTTTGTGTAAGACCACAACTTTTTAGAACAAAGAGCTTTGGATATGTTTATAGCAGTCTATAAATAAAGCCTGAATTCCATTGGGTAAGGTTTGAATTTAATTAAAGAAAAGAATTGAACTGTAATTTTAGAAGACTAATTTCACCCTAAATTTACTGCATGGCCAATGCTGACATCTCAAATTACCCATTCAACAAATAAAAGTTATATCTGGAAACTACTTGTAATGATACAGCATCTTTTGATTTTGCTGCAATGTTTAATTGCCTCACATACACAGCACTACTCTCAACTATACTAACTCAACTACTATTTTTAATGCATAAATATTTTAGACCCTGATGCAAAAAATTATCTTTTAAAGGGAAAAGGATACCTAAACAAAATAAGCTACACAAGATTACATGAATAAAATGCCTGATATTCTCAGCAATAAACATTCGAGCAAATGACAGGGTCACGCAGGAGAAATTTTTTATCACAAACGTTAGGACGAAATGATTAACATAAACTAAAAATAAGTATCTATAATTTTTTACCAAAGCAAACAACTCAATGGTTGATTCTTCAAACCACTAATTATGTAGCATGGAATTAGGATTAAAGCGAGTCAACACTGCTTTAACAAAGCTAAAAAAATTGAAAACAACTAGCCTAACATACCGCAAATTGAATCTTTGAATGGTAACGAATAACACTATAGGAAAGTAGTCACTGCAAACGGAGAATATTCTGAGTTCTGCATCAAATTTTCTTCATATGCGATAAATTTCAATATTGATCACAACTAAAATAAACATGAATCGCATACGTGTTACTTAACCACAGTTCACATGCACATTCACCTTCCAACGCAGCTGCGTCAGCTGTGATTCTAACAGACGTTTTGACGATCAACAAAACACGGCGTGGATGGGAATTTCCCCTTAAATCGAAATTGGATTGAAATTCTCACGTTGAAGTGAAAATCCCAATCAAAAAATATATGTACATGAAATACTTTGTATAAACTACGAAGCTGCGTTATTTAAATATTACAGAGGATCTCTTTAATACTCTATGTTTTTGAATTTAAAGAATTAAACTAAAATGTGCAAAGGTTTCTACTCACACATTTTGTGCGTGTGAAAATATTTCACCAATATAAAATTGAAGTTCTGAATGAAGAAAGTTTTTCTTAGCATGCTGTTCGATAAGTGGAAAACACAATTGCTCGAGAGAGGATTGTTTATATCATAATCTGCAATTCGCATCATTTTGTACATAAGCATTTCAACTGTGCAATAAATGATTGAAGACTGTAACAACGGTTAGCCCTAGTCGAGTTTTAATACTCATTTCAAACACTTAAATAAAGTGACATGTTGTGGCTTGCTTCCAACGGGCTGACGCTGCGGGTGTTATACTCTTCCGTTTAACTGTCTTTGGTCTCCGACCGAAGAAAAAAATGAGACAACGCTAAGAACTGGAGGAGATGACTGGCCAGCATTGCAATCCATTAAACGTTCTAAAAGAACATATGTAAGACTGAGTCTGCGAGAACATCACCACGTACCTTCTAGAAAGATCGCCTCGACAAGGACGGGCGTCGAACATCGTTATGACGTTAACGCCAACAGAAAATTGCCAGGAACATCAACGTCCGACTACATGTTGTTTTTTCTTAATATTGTGCATTCTATATGGGAATTTTAGTATAACTATATTTATAGAATTAATTATCCATGTATTTGAATTGTTTAGGAAGTAGCTCCTGTTTATGTTCTAGAACGTCAATATCAAAAATACTGATTAGCATCTCAGAGAGGTAGCGTCGATCGAGAGGGTTGCCTAGAAGGCAGGCAGGCAGTTGGGGGGAGACGTTCATTGAGAAAGGACGAACAAGAGAGGGCATTCTCGTGCGTTACAGCCTTGCGGCTGTTGCGCTTAATTGTAAAGTAAATCCCAGCGTTTAATTGGAAAGTAAATTACGTTACTGTAATTACTGAATTGAGTTCTACAAGTCAGTTGTTTCTGTAGCCGTGGCAGTGCTAATTGCTAAGTGCCAACTGAGTGCCCAGCTCCTCTCAAGATGGCGGTGTAGTCACCGGTGATCCGCATAACAACGGCGGAATCGCCCGATAAGATGAGTATTCCCTCTAATAATGCCAATCTAGGCTCTTCATTCAAACTTCTAAGTATGTAGGATGCGTATTCTGTCATAGAGTGATAACATTCATTAATGGGTAAATTCCCTTTTCATTAAAAGATGCCTTTTATTTAACCTTTTGTAGTGAGATGAATAAGGAGAGAAAAAGAGACGATCGTTCGTAAGAAATGAATGAAAATGATTACCGCAAATCAAATTACCGAAGATTACAGAAAATGTTCCCCTAAAGGGTGGTGGCAGCTCCAATTTGATTAATAAATCATAGAAAATATTATAATTGTGACGAATATATATATGTCTCGACGATTAAAAGATTGGAAAGATCATGCACAAGCGAATGATCTGACACACGAATTATTACAACGATGTTTCTATCGGAGGGAAGAAGGAAGCTCATTACACGGGGTTTCGACCCACACACTCGAAGGGCGTGCGCTCTTACGGCTGAAAATGTCATTCCAAAAAGCAAGACAAAATTATATTGTATATTGTACCACCCCCGGTAGAGTGGGACCCTATTTCCGACACCTGAGCCGAGTGGATAATTGTGGATAAGTTTTCTCCTTTCCTTAAATCACTGGGCTGACACAGCCCGGAATCGAGCCGACGATCTATCTCGTGAAAAGATAAGACTGATGAGATTTTATTTTAGCTAGTTAATTTTCCTTTTGACCGTTCCGCATTTTAGTTGAACTCCTATAAACTTTTCCCCCGTTTTAACTCGCGTGTATGATGCTGGATAGTGTGAGTGTGAGATGTTCTATGATGATATTTTTGGTGGCCAGCTCGTGTTTGCTGTGAGGTGTGAGTCATTGAGCGTGAATTGGCGTACAAGGAGGTGGAATGAGAATAATAATAGATTATGTCGGCAGTGTGATAGGGGAGTGGAAGAAACAATTGAGCATTTTGTGCTGGAATGTAGTAAGTATGAACAAGAGAGAAAGTTTCATGAATGTGGTGTTTGAGCAGTATGGAGAGAATGAGTGGTATGCCAGATGTGCTGAAGATGATTGTGGTATGAGCTGTATTGTTGGATTAGATCAGGAGTGTAATTTGGGGATCATTGAAGTTATGAAAGTTTTCCTTGTACGTGCCTGGAGTAAAAGACAGTGACTGGAGTAAAAGACAGTGACTGGAATGAGCCAGTCAAGTAGAGTGGGCTGTAATGACCCACCATGCACGGAGATGGTGTCTTGACGTTCTGGTTACCCCAGTGATGCAGTCTACTGGGAGTTTGTGACAAGGATTGGTGGATCCTGAGTAGTTTATTGGACAAGTCTAGTACACAGGTGCTGAACTATTTTTTTTTGTGCGAGTATTGAGGAGGGAATTGTAGGCCGTTACAAAGGCCCCGACACTGTCGGTCCTCAATTTCAAGTTCAAGTGAAATTTTGATTTTTAGATTCATCCGTTTTTTACGTCATGTCATCGTTTCATTTAGGCACCAATTTTGAATACTTGAACAATTTTGTCAATTTTTCGAATTTTTATTCAACTCGTGTATTTTGTGGTTACAGAGTATGACTGATGATGATCCGAGGCTTGAAACGTTTCATAGAAATGATTTTAAAGTTCTTCTTTGCAATTATCTTCATAATTAAACTGCTTAGCAGAAAAGATTTTCCTGATATATATGTATCTACATGCATATGCACACAGATATATATGTAAATACATGCATAGGCACACAGATATATATGTAAATACATACATAGGCACACAGATATATATGTATATCCATACATATGCACACATATATATGTATATCCATACACATGCACACAGATATGCATGTTTATTCATACATGTGCACACAGAAGAAAGAAAGAAAAAGAAAAACATTTTTTCCAATAAAGTACAAATATGAATTGTCGATACATTGGTTTTTATACACCTTAACCTAAAACATCCTTAATTGATAATAACACATTGGTATCGTGATACCCGTGTAAAATGTTGAATCAAAAAATTATTGACAGAAAAGCCCATCAAAAATGAGTTCCTTTCCTATGCCTAATCTGATTTTGACAGTGCATTTGAATATAAGTTACTAAAAGAACACAATCCTCATAACGCTTAGTTGAAAAATGTATTCGTTTGTGCGCATTTAAATTGAAATGAGAGCAAAAATCGCGTTTGAATACCTTAACACAGAGACCCTTAATTGCTATTCATACATGGTTATCGTAATCCCCATGTTAATTAAGTGTTGAGACAAATGATTTAGATCCTTAATTGCTATTCATACATGGTTATCGTAATACACTTGATAATTGTCGAAAACATGATTCGGAGAAAAGCACGATAAAATGAGTTCCCCTGTGTCGCGGTAGTCGGATTCTGGTAATGCATTTAAAATACAGGTGACTAAGGAAAGCATAATTCATGTGACGCATTGCTGAAAACCCTCTCGTTAGTGCGTACTCGTATTGATTTATGAGCATAAGAACATAGGAACTAGTGATACGAGTGTGAGGGATTGATGTTAGAAGTAAAATGGGCAAATTTGATTTATTTTGCGTCTAGAACTATGAGGTAGGCAGTCTGGATTTGAGACAATTTTTCACATGGACGTATCATCTACTGTGCCAAGTGGAGAGCTTCGGAAAGAACCTAGTATTCACTCTAACAAAACAAAAAATTGTTTTGATAATTCTTACACTGATAGTGCTGGCGTAAAGAGTTCATCGGAGTCAAAGACATGAGAAGGATTGTTGTACAATGCAACATAGGTGGAGCCGTACAAAAAGTTAACTAGCCAAAATGGTGTTATCATGATGTATTCACTAGAGTAAGAAAGTAAGAAGAGCAATTTAAGACCAGAATAAGAAGATTAAAAAATGTTCTTCAGAGTTATGACATTCTTCGAAACCTTGGCCTTTTTTTTTTGTTTAAATGTTTTAATGAAACGAAAAAAAAGAAAAAAGATGCTAAAATACCCCCACATTAACATCCTTTCTTTGCGGTAATTAATTTAGTTTTGAAAATGCTAATATATATATAAGTAACTAAGAAAAAAATCCCTGTGACACATAGTTTAAAACACTCTTGTTAGTGTGCGCGTATATCGGATTATCAGTCCATAACATTTGCAGCATAGCTGGAGTGAACGAAAAGTTAGCTACCGAAAATGATTTCGTCTTAAATGCACTCACGGGCGTAGGAAATTAAAAATTGCCCATGAATTACGTCGCACGTTCAGGTGTTTTAATATGAGCGAAAAATGCTTTCAAACATCTTGAAATTTAGACCATTACTTGATATCTACACATGGGGGCCGTAATACTTATACCGGTTAATTTCTAAACAAACAAATGGTTGGGAGAAAAGCACGTTTAAAATGCATTTGCATTCGGTGCGTTGGTCTGATTTTGACAATGCATTTTATTACAAGTGGTCCAGAAAACATTGTGCGTGTGATGCATTGTTTAAGCACTTTTTTAAGTGCACTCCCATGTTGAAATTTGAGCTCACGAACATAGGAACTAGTGAGAATGACGGATTATGGTTGAAAGTAAAACGGGTAGATCCAAATTGTTTTTCGTCTTAGACTGTGAGGTTGACATTAGAGGAAATTTTCTTTACATTGTTTCGTATCAACTATTAAGCTAAATAACTGGCCCGGATAAAATGAAATATTTTACAATAACACAAAAATTAAATTTTATATGCTAGGATAATTTCATATCAGGTCTAGGAAATGAATCATTATGAAATTGTAGTGAATTCTCAGCGTACACACATTCATTTCTTACGAATTTTTAATTTCACATTATAAAAATTTATTATCATTAACACAAACACTTTCATAGTTTTTAATCACTAATTCCATTAATAAAACCCTGAACTTTGTTAAGAATTGTGCGCAAGTATTTTTCACCGAAACGTTTTCTCATTCTTCCCTTTTGCGTTATGGGAACAGCGTGAGACTCCATCTTGGAGACCGTCACTTACTCACTTACATTCACCGTGCCTGGTGCTCTAGCGTTCCCGCACAGGAGATCTACGGACAACGGACCACTAACACTTGCCACCACGGTACACATACGTTCAGCCCCTCTGAACACAACTACGCCATCACGGTACACGTACGTTCAGCCCCTCTGAACACAATTACGTGACCACGGCACACAAACGTTCAGCCCCTCTGAACACAACTACGCCATCACGGTACACATACGTTCAGCCTCTCTGAACACAACTACGTGACCACATGGTCCCAAAAGAACTCCACTTCCATTCATGAGTTCTGCCTCCCTCCTTCGCAGAACAAATATAAGATTACTTCGTCGTTGACTAATTCACTGTCAAAAGACACACACCACGATTAACCCTACATCCCCGCACCTAGGCACTATTCGAACTCACAACCACATCACACCTCGGTTGGAGTTCTACGCCAGGATCGACCCCAGGGATTTCCTCGTCACGAAGAGTCAAGACCAGCAACAACTCGATGGTCCAATAAAGGCGAGAAAATAGTGTTCTTATGTCTCATTCACCCTTCTGATCGATGTATTGGGAAACATATTGACCTAGTAGCTATGATGAGGCTACTCGAACCTCGATCCTTCTGATCATAGAGGCCCTAATAACTCAGAGTTCAATCCAAGGTTTATCCAACCTTATTCGTTCGCACAAAAGTTACTATCTTTTAATCGATGCCTTAGTCGGCATCTGGTGACCCTACCCAGTCTTTCGAATACCTCAAATAAAATAAAATCCTGATAAGTCCGACAACTTGTCGAACTTCACAAAATGAACGACCTCAATCAAATTCGTTTCATCAATTCGATTAATGCACACAAAAAATCTTACGAAAAAACGCACTAAGTCTTGTTTTAAATGCTGGACTTCCCCTAAAAATACTCCATGCAATAATACAATATATTATAGCAATTTCACCGCGACAATAACTGTGACATACAACACTGCTAATGACGCGCGAACGTGTTTTGCTGAAAAATGAGAAAAAAACACCAGGCTCTTCTAGTTCGGAAGCTACTTTCCCAATGCTTGGACGTTTTAGAGAGCACTTGACAGTGCTCTGCTCTGTTGCCAAGTGAAGAAACAATCAACGTGTGATGTACCAGGAAAAAAGTCGATCCTAAAAGTGATGTACCGCTTGTTGGAATACATCAAGGGCCATTTTTTTAATGGCGTACAAGGATAAAAAATAAATTTAATTGTTCAGTGAGCGAACATGGTTTAGCTTTCCAATTCAAAGCATCCTTCCAAAATTGTGATGTTATTCTACCTAACACCGAATGAGTTTTTCAAAGTTTTTCACATTTTCGTCGTGGGGACGGAGTAGTGTTGTCCTCGCGAGTGGCCAGCAGAGGTACCAGCATCGACAATAAGCGACTGCTATTTTCTTAGAGAATAACTCTCATTGCCTTTGATTCTTTAAAAACCTCCAACTCGTCCTAAGATGGTGCACGTCTTGAGGACCTGAGCGCTCTTCCTCACCTCCCACCTCCAACCTCGTATTGATACATAACTTGAGTATCCACAAGTGCTTACTCTTAAAATTGGGAATCGTGCTTGTCCTAATACTGCAGTTGCTTGCTGCCACACCGCCTGGGTGTGTGGGGCGTCGAAAGGAATCGTCAGGAAAAGGACACTCCAGCCTATGCGGATGAACTCGACCAGCCCTAAATGTTTATGTCTCACAGGTGTTTCAATGGGCGATAGTGAGGAGAGAGGAGGGGAGGAAATAGATCTCTGAAGTCCTAGTTCAAAACAGTCCGTAACAATGAGCGAATTCCGAAAAGATGCCCAAAGGATGGTGACATATATATATGTACATACATACGTACGCACACAGATATATTTGTATATACATACGTACGCACACATGTATGTGGATATGTAAAAAATCAACACGAGGAAAAATTCTAAAATAAAGACAATCTTCCTCCTGCTGCATCGAAGTGACGGCTGTATGGCTCGGTGTAATCTAAAGAAATAAATTATTATGTAAAAGTATAATAAAAAATGACTTCGAGAATCTTATGAATGAATTAGTTTCTAACTTTCTCACTGAATTTAAGGGAAATCAAGTTACAGTCTAAGAACAACAAGAAAAAACATCACAGGTATCTCATTCTCTCTGTATTCTCTCTTTCAACAAAATACGGACATGGGTACATGGGATAAAATGGAGATACGGTGATAGCCGGATATCACTTATGAGTAACCAATACCTACAAAATTTTGGCACGTAGACTAATCAGTGAGCCAGTGTACTAATTTTATTTGGTGAAAATTAGAGCCGCTTCTGATTTGGAATTTAGTGCTAACTGGTCGTAGAGAGAAAAAGAAGAAAAACGCTTATTTCTGAAAAAAAGTTGAAACAAAAATTGTGCACTACACGTTGGATTTTTTATTAAAAATTTCGTTGTTTAAAGGGCCTTGATTGATAAACAAAACATACGAGGAGTATTTTTTGTGCAAGTGTGTTCCTGCAACAAGGTGTGTTCCTGCAACAAGGTGTGTTCCTGCAACAAGGTGTGTTCCTGCAACAAGGTGTGTTCCTGCAACAAGGTGTGTTCCTGCAACAAGGTGTGTTCCTGCAACAAGGTGTGTTCCTGCACAAGATCCCCAGCGCATAGAAACAGTAAGTTGAGTAGGAAGGTTATTAAACAAGGTAAAAGTCGAAGAAGTCAGAGGTGATGAAAAACCAGACAAGACTGAAATGAAAAAGATGGTCTTTAACAAGAGGAAAAATCTATTTTATTTCGACATGAGAAAGGCCCACCTAACCCTCAGCTCGCGACCATATTTTCTTCCCTTGGCGGCGTCAATTCAACAGTTGTAGCCCCCCTCGGTGGACAAACGAAAAAATAATAATATGAATGATGATAAGAAATTATAATATAAATGACAATAAAAACAGTAATGTATATGACAATAATAAAACCTAAAATCATCATTACAAAGATGATCATTTTGATACAATTTGTTCGTAAAAAATATTTATCGGTGCTCCATCACATGTGATTTTTCTTCAATCTGAATCGTTCGTACCATAGTTACTAAACATTCTGTTCACTGTATAGCGCTTCCTAATTCTTTATGCACTGAAATTCAGAACTTTTGATAAATAAAAGTTTCCTACACTCTACCCCACTACCACACAAACTTCGCGGCGTAGAAACAATCTTTATATCAGTTGATGCTATTCCATTAATTCAGTAAATGAAAACTATATTTGACAGGGAAATAGATTAGATTATTAGTTAGTTTAAGCCTCCCTATCCGCCACAAAGGCGATCCAAAGGGAGGAAAGGGAAGGCACCATTTAGTGTGGAGTTCGGGGAACGCGGAATCTATGCAGAAGGGATATAGAAACAGTAAGTTGGGAAAGAAGTTCATGAAGCAAGGTAGAAGTCGAAGAAGAAAGTATTAGTTGCTGAAAAACAGGACAGCAGTGAACCGAAAAAAAGATGGTCCGTAAAATAACAAAAAAATTTTGTTCGAACAAAACGATGGCCTTACTAACTCTCAGCTCGGGCCCTCACATTTTCCCCTGGGAGTGCTAATTCCCATAGATAAAATAGTTGTATCCCCTGAGGGGCCAGAGAAATAGAATCTTCAAGCTAGGCTTCATGGTGAGTTTTTCATTTAAACTTCCAACAAAGTAATTTTGACTATTAACAGTACACGTATACCTACACACAACAAAGTCAGTAATTAAACTTTAATTTGATAAGTTTCAACTTGAGTTTGATTAACCTGAATTTCAGTTTTTTAATTATAAACTCTGAGTTAGATTAGTTTAAATTCCAATCGAATTAATTTGAACTTGCATTAGATTAATTTTAACGCGATTTCGATTATTTTCAACTTGAGCTACAGTAATCGAAGTTTAAAAGACGTGGTATCATATGCAATTTCCTTTGATTGCTTTACTGCACTCACGAGATGCTTCGCTCTATATAAAGCACAGTACAAGTTTTGAGATGGCTATACCGAGTCCGAAACGTTGTTTACCTCTGCCCACCCGTGTGTAAATAACATCAGGGTAAACTTCGCAACCATTCAGTGCAACCAAATTCTTGCTCAGAGATTGGTTCCCTTAGGTTTGATTCGTCACAATCAATAACACTCACAATGCCGCAATACACAATACCGGGAATCTCATTCCATTCTTCAACGCAATTTTTTTGTGTTCTGTGATGTTATTTGGGCCTCTCTTCTGAATCTTCAATTTCAATCTCTCCACAAGTTTTCGATCGGAAACTTGTGGAGGGATATCGACTCGAAATTTAAGATTCAGAGGAGAGGTCCAAATAACATCACTGAACTCGAAAAAATTTGCGTGAAGAATGGAGTAAGATTTCCCTCAGTGGGATACAACTATTGTAACTATGGGAAGTAGCGCAATCAGGGGGAAAATGTGACGTCCTGAGCTGAGGTCTGCGGATTGACTTGGCCATTCCAAAACGTTTTTCTTCTTCATCCTCAACGATTCCTTGGTTTCGTTTGCAGTATGCTTTGGATCGTTGTCTTGTTAGAAGGTCCATCCACGTTTCAATTTTAACAAAAGAGCTGAGGGTAGGAGTTGCTCATCAAATATTTCACGATATTTTCTGCCATTCATTGATCCTTCAATGATGTGAAATTTACCTACTCCTGATGAGCTGAAATATCTTCACACCATGATTGAGCTACTTCCAAACTTAACAATGGGTATGGCGCACTTTGGTTTATACTCTTCGTTTTGTTGCCTTCTAATGATGGTTTGTGCTGATTCTCCCAAATAGTTCGATTTTGGTTTTATCTGACCACAGTACTAAGTTCCAAAACGCTGCTGGATTGTCCAAATGGTCGTTGCATACTTCAGCCTGGCCTTGGCATGACGTTTCTGGAGAAGAGGGTGCGGGAGCGAAGATCTTCACGCGTTGTGCCTTGCAGATCGTGGGTTTGCTGGCTCCGATTCCAGATGCCTTGAGATCATCTTTCAATTTTTCACGAGTAGTTTGAGGCCTTTGCACTACTGTTCGGACCAATTTTCGAACAGCGCGATCGTTACTCTTTCGTGGACGGTCAGTTCGAGGCTTGCTGAGGGTAATATTCCGGTATTTCCATTAACGTATTATGGTTCCAACCGAGGCTATAGGAACACTCAGTTGTACACATATCTTCCGATATCCCAAACCTTCATTGTGGAGTTCCACAATACGTTCGCGAAGGTCTTGACTGATGCCCTTATTCTTACCCATGCTAACGACCTATCAGAACGAGAGCTGTTCAACGACTCGTCATTGGAGATGAATGCTGACGAAAGTTCGGTTGCCAAATAGTAGAATGCGTAAAAACATTCTGGAATAATCCTACAATAATTTGAATGCATAATATCAAGTAAAAAGTCGGGTATTGTAAGCTTTTGTTTACGTATTTATTATACATGTTCCAATATATTGCTTTAGATATATTAACCTTTTTATACTATTGCTTAAATGTAGTCTAATTTTCGAAACTGTACGTGATTTAGAAATGTGAAACCTGGCAATTTATTCAACGTGTAGCATCATTTTGCCCCCCTACGTATATATGATTGATATATATATATCAAAAAATTTGTACGCCTTGTAAAGCATTTTGGTGGCCCTGATATTTATTTATATTCACTGTCAGCAACATTCCCAGTAATTCAAATGATGTGAAAACCTGGTATCGGCTCACTTTTGTTTACAACCCTCAAGATATTGCGGCAATGAAAATTTAATTTATTTATTGTTCAAGAAAATGCAAATTATTGCGAGGAAAAAGATAAGCAATTTGTTTTCAAAATTTCTCGGCTAATCTCTATCTAACCTAATAATACCCGTCGTGTGTTTATTTATACATTTATTTATATATCTGTTTGGTGTCCGCTTCTTCAGAAACATAAGATGCCTGAGTGTGCGGTATCATGGATACCAAATTCCTCAGTGTTACATTGAAGAATGGCCTTACATCTATTGAGATGTTTGGCATTTAATCAGGATAGAACGGTTCGTTTAGGAGAGGTTTGGTTAGATTAGGACAGGACAGGTAAGCATTGGTTGGGTAATATTGACAGAACTTTTTCACGGGTCCACGTAGCTTAACGATGACATTGTCCAAAGAATTTAAACGGGTTCTGCTACTATATACCTAACAACACCCTTGGTTTATTTGTTTGGAGTCCGCTCCTTCCATTTCTCTGTCACGCTCATAAAGATAGCCATAATGACCGTATCTGTGATACGAGTTTCACCGCTGCGCAAGTACAATATTGTTTTTTATCACGGGTACTCCACGTGTTGAAAGTCCACGTGTGGAAAGTTTGTCCAAGAAGGTATTGAATCCCGTCATTTATGGCAGGCTGTGCACACAAGTACTGTGATAAGAGCCGCGTCTGTACGTCTGTCCATCCGTGTGTCACACCCACCAGGGGAAAATGGGTGATGAGCGTATCTGTGAGACAAGTTTCATCAACTCCACAATTTTCGGTGTTCCCAGCAGATTCAGAGTCGGAATGAATATCACGTGCATTGGTAGGTTAGATTAGGTTGTATAGAATATCAGCAGTTGAAACTTAGGAGAAACTATATATTGGAAGCCATAGAAAAGCATGGGAAATCATTGAAACGCCATGTTAAAGCTCAGTTGGTCCGATATCTAATCCTGCCATTTTTTAACGGGCCGTGTGCACTAGTAATAAATAACAACACAGCTGTTGCTGGCTTCCCAGGTTAGTTGATTCGTTTTTCTGTCATGCTTGATACTTAACGACCGTATCTGTGACACGAGTTTCACAAGTGCACAAGTACAAGAATGTTTTATCCGCGGGTACTATTAGGATGGCTATAGGATTTATCCACATCCAAACAGTCAATCGTTCATCCACATCTGGAAGATTTATTTCTGAAAAAATCGAATCCCGTCATTTTTGACAGGCCGTGTACACTATATCATAATAATAATTGATCATCGTATTACTCTGAGTGACTGGCTAAAAACAATTTTACTTGCTGCTACATTTGATTTGCAGCGCTGCCCAAGTACGAGTATCCATAGCAACGCGTTTGCGGCTAACGAGCGTCCCTAGCAACGGCATCGAGAGCAGACGAATGGGAGGATAAAACTTTCGCAAAGTAATCCGCGTTCTGTCGTGACCGACGAGTGAGTAAAAGTGACGAGTGCACAGAATAGAAACGTGAAGTTTCAGATAAAGAATATAGATCTGTGCTCGTTCCTGTGAAGCCGATCTTTTCAGCATATGACAATACGAGACAGTTTCCCCAAAATATTTGCCACTACTACACTACGCAATTTGTTAGATGACTTTTCGCTTAGTTTACCTCGACGTCCTCCTAGCCAGTGCTACAAATCCGGGAATTAGCGGCACTAAGGAAAATTACTGAAAAATATATTCGTCTTGAAAACATTTTGGTTGCGTGGATATCTGCACACACTGCTGAGTGGGTGCCTGAACACTACTTAGCGGTGGTAAATTGATTTTCTTTTAATTGCAATGAATTCATTCAGATACATTTTTCGTATGCGCTTGTAAAGAACACAGGAACAAGTGGAGAGGTCGTGAAACCTGCATCGTAGAGACGCTCTTCATACACGCCTAATCGTTCAAGTGATGAGACAATATTTATTGTTCTTAAAAATACAAACTAAATCAAGTTATTTACATCTGAAACAAAATAACGAGATTCAAAGAGGCAGAGCTTTAGCCATCGTTTTTGACGGCACGGGTACATAAGTTGCAATGATTACATCTCTGAGCTGGTGGAGTCACATATAAAACTACACCTTACGTACTTTCAAGTCAAGTAAGTCCTTTTTACCAGAACATGTAACTTGGATAGTTTTAATATGTTCAAAAACTCAAGGTTATTACCGGCCAAAATACATAACTGGACTAAAAAAAAATTTTTCCTAATTTTGTTTACTCACTGTTTTTAAATTCTGACTATTTACACCACAAAATAAAGCAATAATCATTTTTCACGAAAACGCCAGCGAAATCTGAGATGACTTAATTTTCTTTCAAGAATTATACAATGAAATGCAATTACTTCTACTTTTTTCAAGCTCAATTTTAGACGTTCGGCGAGAAGCGTAGAAGTCCGTGAGCGCATGCGCTACCCCGAGCGCGCGCATGTGGAATTACTGCGGCTCTAGCAGCGGTTGGGGGGACATGTCCAAACCTCATGACTGTCATTCACTTGACACGTCAGACAACTCCAAGTGTAGTAACCTGTAGAACACCTGATGCATTTTCCATGTTGGAAGCATTATTACGTCCCTCGTGAAACATCGTTTGGTGTACGGTTGCAAGTACAAATAATTGCAAAATTTGTCCTGCTTTATCACTACGGCAAAATGTCACTACCCTTAGCGCAGGTTGGCACCTACACAGAGGCGAATGCCGGCGACGATTAACACTCGTAGCCTACCCTCAGAGTACTGCAACGTAAACTATCCTTCTAATGAGATCTCTCTCTCATTCTCTCTCTCCACTGGGGTTTTGTTAATTGAAGGCCCATGTGGCCCCAGAGATGGAGGTCTAAACCTGGAGACCGTGCTAGTTATGGTACTGGCCCGAAGCGTCCTAATCGCTCGTTGGGAAAAGTGCGGTTTGGGTAATGTTGCGCTCATCTCAACCGATACCAAGGAACGCCGTCGGATTAGAGCCACAGAGGACGTTAAATATCGCATCGTCTAGGTCGGTCAATACCTTCTTTAGAATTGGATCATTATGATTTGAACACGTTGGAAGCACATAGAGCCCGACCTAATTGCTACAGTTAAAACCAGCCCACACATCAACACAGAACCGGTGTTGGGGGCAGCTATGGAGCACAGCGTGAGTGTGTTCACTCTGCTACTGTGCTACACGAGTAATTAACTGCCAGTGTCTCGCAGACGTTGAATGAAGCGACATTGTGAAGATCTGATCAATACGCAAAGGACGGTAGAAAAAGTGGTGTGCGTTGAATGCAGCAGCCAATCTAGCATTAGTATTCGTCGAGCTGCAAGCCATGTGCGTATCTGGCTTCTCAGAATTTGTTAAGCGACTCATATTGTCGGAGCTGTTTCAAAATGTAGACTTATAGCAGACGACCATCTGAGCAAACATACGTTGCCATAATTTGTGGATTTAAAGTCAGACAGTGTAGAAAATTCTCTTAGAAACTTACAACGTTTACCATTAACATCTCGAAAATGATGAGAGTTTTAATTTAACTTATTCATGAAAAGCAGTTCCTTTTTAGCTTATATTTACTGTCAGCAAAGTGTGTATCACTACTTTTCAAACTCCCTCTACACAAACGTACAAAAAATTCCGTTGAAAATTTCTTCCACACAAAGTATTTGTTATAAACTAATAAATGTTCATGTATGTCGATTTCAAGACCACTGATATAAAAAATGACATGTAATATTTGATACGAAATGTTATTGAAGAACTGGCAGGCTATACTAGTGCAAAACATTGGGCCAGACATTGTCTGGGATGTAATAGCACGTAAATGACGTCGGGAGTGAAATCTCCGGCAATAAATTCAGGATATAAAATAGTGCAATAACTCCTGTCTTACATGTTTGTATGGAACATGTAGTCACTCACAAAACATAGTGTGACGAGAGCTCTTCTTTAAATTTCACAATCGAAGCCTTGACTTCGCGCTCCATCGCCTTCAAGTGATTCAGATCAGAAATTTCCTTCGACTCAAATGGCTTTGAGCCAACGCGAGATGACCGTAGACTGCCTCGTTAGCCTACCTGCACTGGTGGGACAGCCAAGTGCTCCAATTTTATACCCAATAATCGGATTTCTCGGCCTACTAACTCAACTGCCGCATAAATGGTAGAGGTCTCAATAGAAAGTCTTAGCTGTCTCACAGCAACATTGTCAAAGTGTAAATAAAAAAAATTTAAATCAAAAAGAAAATGCGTGCCGTTCAGAGATTGCTATGATCATTTTCTGATTGAAGAATGAGACTGTAGGTTTTGTCACGTTAACAAATACTTCACAATGCCAAAAGAAGACTATTTAGCTTCTCAAAAATGTTCGAGATCTTTTACTAAGAAATTCCGGCAGGAGTTCGAGAAAATGGCGACCTAGTCCACGGTTTTCAACCAATAGTAAAATATAGCAACTTTGAAGAAATGTACGTCGCATTTTAGCTTCTAACGCGAACAAGCAAACAACAGCACAGATACTGAAAATTTACTGAGCAGATATAAGTGCTCATCCATGCTGTGGGCCACGGGAAATATGATGAATCACAATTTTCTAAATTATAGGCTTAGTATTGAAATAAACATCACGTCAATACAATGGCGTGTCACTAGAGCCGACATCACATGGGTCTGGACTGCGCGATGTAATGTTTATTTTAACTGCATCGCATTGAAAAAGGCTAAAATTTATAAAAAAATATTTGCTTCTAGCAGCTGGTAAAGTTGTTTCTAGATTTAATTTCAAGCTGAGAAATGAAAGCGTCACACTTCAGCGAGATGTACTGAAGGTCCCTCATGCGGCGTTTTGTTACAGGGATGGCTTAAGGAAAATTCAGCTGATATGAACTTGTCTCAGAAAATTTTTGAATGCATTACTTTTGAAGTTTTGGACAAAGATTGCATACTGTAATTAATTTGATTAAAGATGTGAAGCGGATTTTAACCTCCCTTATTACATCAGAGACGCTCTAAGAGTGGAAGGATGAAGGCTCCATTTAGTATGGAGTTGAAAGAACGCAGAACCTGTGTACAAAGTGTGTTCCTGCACAGAATCTCCTGCGCATAGAAACAGTACGTTGAGAAAGAAGTTCACGAAACAAAATGAAAATTGAAGAAGAAAGGCAGAGGAGGGGGAAGCAGTACAGCAGTGAACCGATAAAAGATGGTCTTTAACAAACAACCAAAAACCAAATTTTATTATAAAAAAAACGGCCTGCTCAACTCTCTGCTCAGGATTTAACATTTCCCCTTGAGAAAGCTAATTCCTATGGGAACAATTCGTAGTTGAGTCTCCATGAGAGGCTGTAATTATTCTTTAATTCATTCACTAACTTCACGAATTTTTAGAAGTCCGACTTACTGAGAGTAAAAAATTGTCTTAAGTCCCGATCGGTCGACCTCTTAGTTTTGGTCGCAAAATAAATAAAATCTGCCCATTTTACTTTTAACATCAATCCCTCATGCTCGTATCACTAGTTCGTATATCCCCATGCTCATATTTCAATATAATTACGCACTAACGATAGGATTTTCTGCAATGCGTTACATAGGTCATGTTTTCTCAGTCACATGAATTTAAATGCATTGCCAAAATCAGATTACCGCAACGAAGGAAACGCATTTTTTTCGTGCTTTTCTCCGAATCCTTTGTTTCGACAATAAACATGGGTATCCCGATAACCATGTATGGATAGCAATTAAGGATCTCTTTTTTTGTTTCCACATTATAGAGGGGTATTACGATACCGATGTACAATAATCAAATAAGGTTGTTAATGTTAAGATTTTAAAAACCAATGTTAAACATTTCATGTGTTAACTCTATGGGAATTAAACTGTTTTTCTTTTTTTCTCTTTGTTTGAATAGAATACCTAAATAATAGCTCAAATTGAACAGAAACCAAATTCGAAATAATTTAGGAGAAATATCCACACAGAGGTGGAGCGATCTCCATAACAATTCCACTAAGTGTACTACGCGCTTTATGGGCAACAACAGAGTAGTATCTCTCACTGAAGGAGACAATGTCATTAGTTTACTGGGAGACATTCTTTTTTATTTCACTGCAGATGAGCTTCCGAAAATAATCAGTAAGTTAAAGAATATAGTCGATGATATTTTAGTAATCTATTAAAAATTAGATCATGCGATACAGATGAATTTAACGGCAGATCAAGAAATGTTTCAGAAGACAGAATCGCTGCACTGCATGGCTGGTCGGACAGTAGAGCAAGCGAGGGCTATTGATCATAGAGGTAATATTTAACCTTTCAAGAAACACTTGAGCCACACAGTGAATAAAATGAATACGTTCTGTTTTGTACGTGCAATGAAACCCGTTTTTGTCTGACAAGAATAAAAAAGAGCGCATAAAGTTTGAAAAGATTTAGTGACGTACTGCCAGGTGAAGCAAAAGCTTGGGCAAAATTAATTTTACAATATTCAAAGTATTTTTTGCAGATGAAGATATGAGAGCTACACACAAGTAACACTAACATAAACAACCGAGGGATAATACTGAAATGTTTGTCGCGCTCGCAGAATGTATATTCAATTCAACAAAATATACTGTTCGGCTTAAAAAGTATTTGGGCACTTGAAAGCATTTTATAAAATATTTCGTTGCAGAATAAATTAGATTAATAGTTAGTTCAAGCCTCCCTATCCTCAACAAATGAGATCCAAAGAGAGGAAGGAAGGAGGCACCATTTAGTATGGAATTAAGGGAACGTGGAATCGATGCAGAAAGGGCATAGAAACAGTAAGATGAGAAAGAAGTTCATGAAACAAGATCAAAGTTGAAGAAGAAAGTAGTAGGTGTTGAAAAAACAGGACAGCAGTGAACCGAAAAAAATTGGTCCGTAACAAAACAAAACCCTATGTTATTTTAACAAAAAGAAAACCTACCTAACCTTTAGCTCGGGCCCTCACATTGTCCTGGGAGCATTAATTCCCATAGATACAACAGTTTGATCCCCCTGAGGGGATACTTTGTTGCAACACCCACTTTTGCAATTACAGGCCAAGGGCGTCTCACTCAAGTTTTTACAACATCCTGGAAAATTTTGTGTGAATTTTAGGCCCAATCTTCTTCGGCAACTATCTAATTTACTGAAATTGTTCTATCTTCCTAGAGGAATCTGATATTAGAGTTTCCTTGGCAAATTTTACCCAAAACTTCTATAAATACAGTGACTCACTAGGCAAAGCCAGTATCTTAAAATCGTTGTTTTGTAACTAATCTCGAATAACCTTGGCGGAATGCAAATAGGATAGGTACAACAACATAGGAAGTACACTATTTAACATCTCTACAATATTCAACTTCTGTAGAGTATTGAAGTCAATACAAAATATAACGTCATCGCTATCTTCAACGTCACAACAATGCTCATTGTCATCACAATATTTGACGTCACCACCACGATATTTTAGGTCACTGGAAAAATAGTTTCTGTTATCACAAAATAACTGCAAAATAATAGCACAATAACCACAATAAAACAATCACCGCGTAGTAACTCCTATTATTACCAAATGACCGCTCAAGAATACCCATCGTCAGAGAACCACCTCAGTCAAAACCTTCACAACCAACTGACCACAACTCGCACATGTAGGTGACCACATGGTACGGTCACCCCACGGTACGGTCACCCCACGGTACGGTCACCCCACGGTACGGTCACCCCACGGTACGGTCACCCCACGGTCACCCCAATTAAGTCACCCTGCAGGTCTCGCGTCGTCTGCAGGTCTGATGTCGTCTGCAGGTCTGATGTCTTCTGCAGGTCTGATGTCTTCTGCAGGTCTGATGTCGTCTGCAGGTCTGATGTCGTCTGCAGGTCTGATGTCGTCTGCAGGTCTGATGTCGTCTGCAGGTCTGATGTCGTCTGCAGGTCTGATGTCGTCTGCAGGTCTGATGTCGTCTGCAGGTCTCGCGTCGTCTGCAACTCAGTAGTAAGTTCAGGAACTTTCGGGTGTAAAATTACGAAGTAAAATTTATTGCACTGTCTTATATGATGTTGCCTGATTTTCAATAATTGAATTGTGCGAATTTGCATGCTGTACGCAGCAACTTAGACCAAAATGTGCATTGAGTTTCATGACAGTCAACCGAAGATGTCGTCACTCGTACAGCTGTTGAAATGTTACCCATGAGAGCTGAGCAAATACTGCACTGAATATTTTCAAAACCCGAGAGCCCTTTTTCATTTTCATGAATCAGCATCAACACGACGTACAGAAATACCCTCAATTCGCGCATTTCTTGGTTGCAGGCGCAGCACCACACGTCACGGTCAGCATGGACTGCAGCACTAGCGCACCTGAAGCTGACGCGTCGGCAGCACGTTCGCAGCACGGTCTCTCTGGTGAGTTCAAGAGCAACATACCGTGCACACACCGTGAGTTTGAGTAGGTGCCACATAACATGCAGATGTCTTCAGGTTAGTTACAGCAACAGCTCGCATCTCAAAAAGCCGCACCCTGTGAGGGGCATTTGTGCGAAATGTACGAAGCGTGGAGTGCTAGAATCTACACTTCGACATATATAGATTCATGATGCTCAGTCGAGTGATGGAGAATATGCTCGATTTCGTTATCAAATTAACAACTGTTTGAGCAGCCAAACTCCAACTATGGTTTCAGTTATCAATATATTCTTGAGAAATTTCTGTGAATGTATTCGAACAAGTTAATTTTGGAATGGATTATTAAATATTGAGTTATTCTTCCAAATTCATTTGGTTTGCAAAGGCGTTTTCCTCCACATTCGGGGGAAAGTCTGCCAATTCTGCATGACTCGTGTAAATAGACTCGAACCAATTACAAAGAAATCAATACAGTCAAAGTCAGAGTAAAAAAGTTAAAGTTCCTGCATAGATAAAATTTCCCAGTTATTTCGTCACGGTTTCTATATACATGAGTAACACAATAAAATATGCGATTGCATCGAAAGTTTCTACTATTGAGTTTGCAAGACAACAACCTTCAGTCTCCGCTGTTAAGGAGGCCAAACTTCAAGCACGCTGCTACGAGTATCGAGAAAATCCTTCATAACTCTATGCATTCACCATCACGTGTAGGAATATAGATGGGATCAGCTCATACTTTGCTTCCATTCCAATCGAGTTATTCAATCTCGATTACAATTGATGTATATCGCCTAAAAACCCGTCAGTTCGAACCTTTTTCGATCACACAGACAAGTTCATATTGGCCTGAGGGGACAAGAAGCATTCAAGAAACTATGCCAAAAATTTGGCGGAAACTACCAATCATGGATAGATAGAACGTTAGTATGTAATGTATTGAGCAATTTGACAATATTTAAATTTTCCACTCACAATAATCATAGTACAAATTCAAAGAGCGATAAAGCATATCAGAACTATTTTTATAGGTGCACTTACGCATCAAACCCGCACAGTACCACAGCGTTGATAAAACTATGCGTCATAAAAAATACTATGCAAGTTAAATTTCTTTCGAGCACTTTATGTTAAATATAATTATCAGTAAATATATTAAGCTGCATACAAAAGGAGAGAGTTAGATCTACCAGCATTCATTCGAAAAAATTTGGGTGGAATATTTTAATAGCCGAGCGTTGTCGTGGAGTGGCCCGGCCTTGAAGGAATGAGGTTGGGTTTTGTGCATATTATGTTCAGTAATTAAAAGAACTCAGTCTGTGGAATAAAACAATCATTTTAAAATTTCGTCTACAAGGAACTTTGTTTGTCCCGCTGCTGAATTCATAATCACTAACAAATGAAATTTGTTCAACTTTCGCTTGGGCTTCACAAAATATTTGGAAGTGGGGAAACTTGACCTTTCCACTTTGTACATGATTTCCACCTCAGTTCTAAATCTTCAAACCTTGTTCCTGTGTCATCAATGATTCAGTGCAAGGAAAACTTGACCTTCATCCTTCATTCTGGTCGAATGATTGCTGCGTAACGTTTTGATCGTAATTAATCCACAGTTATACATTCTCAATGGTAATAGTAAAACACACAAGACCGGTGCAGGCTGATTTTTAAATTGAACTTTTAAAGAAAAACGCATATTATTGATAAAACAAAAAGCCTGCCCTTCTTCTCCTACTAAAACTGAAGGATCATTTAGTATCGAGGCATCAGTCACTGCGCAATGTTGCAAATCAGTGTATTATCTATGAAACGATCCAAGGCCTCCTTGAAAACGATCCTCCTGATATCAGTTAAGGCTGATACTGTGCAAGTTATTTTGCTCTGTAGAACACGTGCCGGTTTGTTAAAATAATTATATTAGTTTTCTAGAGCCACAACAAAGGCAACCTCAAGAGAGCGAAGAGAAAGGATCATTTACTGAGGGCGGTGGTTGATAGGAAATCTTTGCACAAGGTTTGTTCCGACACATGATCCTCTACGAATAAAAACAGCATGATAGAAATGACGAGGAAAAAACACGAGATAGCGAAGAAGGCATGAAAATGGGGAAAAAAAATGTGGGCACGAAAGAAAGTAGTCACACAGCCCTCTCCATAGCTTGAGGTAACCTAACAGTATTCCCCCTAGAAGGGCCAGTCCCCATAGCCTAAGAGACAAACCAAACTAACATAACCCGATTGTCTATCCTATGCCCCCTGAAAAGCGCTGGTTGACCTTTAAATTGGTCAATCGTATGTAAGTGGAGCTTGAGAATGAAAACGATAAAAAATTGTATAAATCTAGCAAATGGGAAAATCAAAATAAGCCATTGTCAATTTATTGCTTCTGTAGACTATTTACAGTTTTTTAATGGAAATAGTTGTCCGTGTTGATTTCAGGGACATTTTTCTACTTTTATGGGAATTAGTAGTAATTTTGAGGTTACCTCTACCCTTGTAGAGCAGTTAAAGCAACGAAGCGATGATAAACTATTGCAGGATGATGTAAAAACATCAAGATATTTAGACTGCGTGAGCGTTCACGTAAATTGGTTGGAGAAAAGAAACTTCCACATGAATTTTGAGGTACTGGAATTGGTTTCGTTTTGTTCAGGTAGGGCTGGTATCAGCGAAGTTTTCTCGACGTTGACCAGCTTTCTCTGTCCCAGCACCGAAACTGCGGGTGGTGGCGAGGACGCACTGCAGCGTGAGGGTGCAGTGGGACTGTCCCGCGGCCACACAGCAGCAGCAGCAGCAGCAGCAGCAGCAGCGCACGCCAGAACCCGAGCTTCAGCCGCAACCTGCAGCAGCGGCACCGGTGCACGTCGGGTGCGTACAGCCTAGCTACCGCAAACCTGAGCCCACTACACCCACTTGACGGTGTTGTAATTCCACGTGGCTCGAAATATCCCCTGAGGGAGACTAATTTAACATTGTTACTTGGACGAGAACACTATTTTTGCCTCGTCTCAATATTTTACAGAGCAGAAAATCCTGGCTCAACTCAATAAATGCCAAGCACCTAAAGTAAACTTAATTCACCTTTCGTCAGTGACAAGTTTGCCAGTGTTTCCACGCCATGGAAATGAACACTATTTCGAAACAAATGAACCTTTACGGCCTGATTTTAGAGGTGAAGAAAATTTATCTTCGTGCTTGAAACGTTTGGACACATTTTTAAATGAAAAAATAAACTTTTTGAGCGTTTTCTTAATTATTAATTTCTGATGACTTTGAGATAAGTAAAAAATTGAGGCAATCATAAGCAATAATTAATTAATATTTCTACTACGAACGTCATTTAACTACAATTTTTTCATCATGTAATTAATTCGCTCCCATACCACAAGATTGGTGGTACACATTTTACTATTTTTTCACTGAACTCAAGCAACATTTTTTCAGCAGAATTTTACTCTTTTACAGATTTGTCAAGGATAATCTTTTATTTATGAAGTATAATTTGAAATATCTATCGTGAATAGAGACTTTTTTTCATCACTCAAAAATTCATTCAAAATTTGGTAACATTTTCTGATGAACAGTGAAGAAGTGTATATTTTACTTAGCAAATTTCAAATGCACTTTAGAATCCTGATAGAATTTCCTAGGTTTTCCGTAAATTACTAAAGTTTCTGCGGATAGCAAGTTAGGTGCAATCACGTTAACCCAACACCTCTAGTAAAAGAAAGCACATGCTCGGGTCAGGTTTACACGTCAGGAATCATGTGCAGACCGAGTACGAAGAGACAACTATCATGTACTCACTGTAAATCATTCTACTCTATCTGAATGAAAACTTTCACAGAAGAAGATAGTTTTTGAAATATTTGAGTTCACCAATAATGCTATATGAAAATTTTTTACTAAAAAAAATTATTGATATAACCGTACACGAGTAAGTAGAACAGCCATGATATGCCGAGAATATTCTGTTCACATGAAAGTAGGGCATACATATACGTTAACTGATACGATAATTCGCATCAATCTTGACACTTCAGTTTTTGGCCCAAACTAGTGCAGTTTATGAAAAGACAGCGGCCAAAAATTACTACCTCGCATGGATTCTCCCCATTTTTTTGCCGTCGACATTCTAAACCTGAGTTTGAGAAAGGCTTCATAGTCAAGCAGTTTGTGAGGGCAAGACTTCCCTTGACATCGTAAAAGAGAGGAGGCAACTAATAAAAAGAAGCATGACGAAAGGAGGATCGATTTCTATCAAGAAAGCGGAGAATCAAAGAAAGCGGGTATCTTCCTTGACTATCAAAGGCTTTAACGCCTCCATCACGCCGAAGCTAGTTGGATAGGAGCACGAGAAAATACGCAACCTAAAATCACTGAGAACAAGAGGAAACAATCAAATCAGATATTCTGGCGAGCCTAATATAAATGGAATACGATGATCTGAAAATATTACCCAAAAAGAAGAATCTCACTCTGACTCCACATCGTACAAAACTTGCACAAATCCGCTGTCGCCGAATAGAGTTCAGAAAAGCATGCCTAAAATTTGTTTTCACAAGAGCCAACTTCTTGATCAGCAAGCACTCAATTCTCGAAATAAACAAATTCTTTCTTTACGTCTTCAGTAAATCCCTTTACTATGATACATAGGACGAACAGAATTCGCGATTTATATAGCCAGAATACAGAAAATATGTCCGTAAAATTCAGGAGACATGCATGTAACTCCAGCAACTATGATATGATGAATTCAGGAAATACGTTCAGGATTTAAATGTTCATTTCATTCAAGACAATGTGTATGGTGATAAATCAACTCAGAACAGTGCATAACTTAAATTTTGAAAGGCCCCGCGATACTATATTGCAACAGAATGTGTCGTGATGACATCTGGACTCTTCTGAAAGATGGGTTAACATCCAGCCATTTTTTACTCGTGTGACACGTGCGGGTACGCAGGTGTCCTGCTCTCATGCGCAAAGAATTACAGTTCTACATCCCTAAATCGTCAATTATCAATAGTTACACTAGTGATCCATTTTCAAGAACTAAGAATAAATCACTCCTAACGATATGTCACTCCTAACTATACAGTGATCTGAATTGATGCATCTCAATCATGAGGTGATGCACTCGTATTCCAGGGTTATAAAACTCGACTCTGAAGCGAGCCAGCTCTGTCGTGGGTTCACACCACAATTTTGTACTTGAAACTCACTGTGGTTCAAACTTGCTCCAACATTAATTTAGACAGAAAATTTCACAAGGTAAACAAAAAATACAACCTTGAAACCTATTTGAAGCCATTGTTCATTGAACTGAATGCGTAGTTAAGGAGAATTCCTTCGTGAAATTTGAAGTGAGGGACGTTTCACTCAAACATCTGTCCCTCAACTGAAATGTAAAAGCGTTTTAGGGAAATGAATCACACACGATATGTAGAAGTGTAGCATCATCAATATTATTCGCAAAGGATGCGAAGTAGAGTAGACCTTTTTCTAAATAAAATTTCTATTGAGGAACGATGCTTCAAATATTCGAAATTGTGCATTCCTTAAAGTTATAACACAGCGTCTCATGTAAAAAAAATTCTAAGTGAAAACTATCTTGAAATGAAAGAACAGTAATGATTAACGGAACAGAGACATTTCTATAAATGCATTGCATGTGAAGTGAAGATAAGCGACAATGAGGGAGCGACTAAGTACGAAGATCAGTTGTGATTCTTAATATCGTTATATAAAGATGCTGCGAAGAGTAACTCCCCACTAAATCCTGCCCACAGCAGCGGTGAGGCCGACCAATCAGCGGACGACACGTACGACCGGCTTTTAGATCAGGCATATGCAGTGCTCGATGCCGCCGATGGGGAAGACGGCGTAAGTAATAATATACATATCAATATCTACCACTGCTGAAACTTCAGAGTGATACCCAATTAATCCTAATGTTAGATATTCGCTTTAAACTGGTTTAGAAACACTTAGAATCGGCTGGTCTGTCTGTCAGCATCATACAACATTAAGTTTCGAGCCATGCTGAGCTTAATGTAGATTGCTTGTGTTCATGAACAGATTAGATCATATGTTAGTTTAAGCTTCCCTAACCGCTAAAGAGAGAGCGTATCGAAGAGAGGAAGGAGGAAGGCACCATTTAGTATGGAGATGAGGGAATGCGGAATCTATGCAGAAAGGGCATAGAAACAGTTAGTTGAGAAAGAAGTTCATGAAATAAGATAAAAGTTGACGAAGAAAGTAGTAGGTGCTTAAAAACAGGACAGCAGTGCACCTAAAAAAGATGTTTCTTAACCTAACAAAAAACAATCATTTCAACAAAAAAGAAGGCCTACCTACCTCTCAGCTCGGGCCCTCACATTTTCCCCCTGGGAGTGCTAATTCCCATAGATACAATAGTTGTATCCCCCTGAGGGGTGTGTTCATGAACAATGAATTTCATCTCTCCTTCCCACAGCCAGTTGTCGGGGTAGTACGCCAAGGCTGGTCAGATGGTCGCTGATCACTGGACAGAAAAATTTGCCTAATGAAAGCGAGAGGTCTGAAGCATTGTAGTGGTTTTGGAAAGATGTTCATCGCCCATGGCGCAAGCCACTGACAATTAAAGGTGATAGAACTTGTGAACAAAACCCTGAGAGGATTGAGCAACGATGAAGTTCTACAGGGAAACTGCTAGCTTCAGTCCAGGTTCAGATCTGTGTTCAAACGAATGGATCGTTCTTCGAAGTTGAAACTTGCGCTTTAGATTTTAATACGAATAAATCAAACAAACCTAGTTTTTTCCCTGTGTTTGTTTAATTCACAGATGTAATATATTACCTAATGTTATTTCCTCAGTGCATTGAAATGAGTAGAATCTTCATAAACCTTACATATTTTTCATGTAAGTTCATTTACAATTCGCATTAGAATTTGATGGAATTTATCAAGCATGCAGTTCGTTTACGTACGTAATTATAAAACGAAAAGCGGAGGACAACTGAGCGGCGTCGCAAAAATATTAGGCGAGAATTAAAATTAATTCTTTGACTGCGACTGGTTAAATTGAAGTTAATTATTCAACTGGAATTAATTCAGTTGATGAATTAGAGAACTGACCAACAATAAATGGGTCGAGCTGGCATTTAATTTTGCTTACGTACCTATTTAAAATTAAGTTCCTGACTCCTGTTCGGTCAGCAGCCTTATGAAAATTCCTCCATGACCACCGGTGGCTCACGTAGCAGTTGAAGTGTTAGTGGCCTTCAGAAAGCCTTCGGAGCCGAGCAGGTGGTTTCCCCTTACGTCTAAATGCGTGGGCGTTGCGCCGCCGTGTAGCAAAGAAAGTACTACCCAAGTACACGTGCGGTCACGCCAGTCATAAATCACAGCAGGACTGCGTGAACAGTTTCATCGCATTGTTATTTACGCGCTCCCAAGGCGTCGCAAGTAACGTCCCACTGGAGCACGTAGCCTCCACCAGCTCACAGCGTGAAACAATCCAAGATCCCTGCCACGATCACAGCGACGACAGCCACTCAAAATGCGATAGCTCGGGAGGAAATTCAGCAGCACTCGGATGCAAATGGGCTCGTTTAAGCGCAGGGACTTAGAATGAAAGTGACAAAGTCAGAAGTATGTGCTTGTTATCAATTGAACCGTACAAAATCTTTGTGAAAATTAGGCTACTTAAAGATAAGCAAGTTATCGAATTTAAAATTTTCTCGGCGTTTCACATTTAACGTCAAATAATTTGCTACAGGAGACCTTATAGATAAGAGAAAATACTGCACAGAAATGAAAATTTTCGGTTAATTTTTTTTCCACTCCTTAGCAGATTTCCAAACCATTCTTGGGACAACGCCTTCAACATCGAACATCGTCCTTTCCTTGGATAATAACTTTAATTTGAAACGAAATATAAGTGCTATCAATTTTTAGGATGATTTTCTCACGAAATTAAGTAAAAAACCGCAAGTCGAAATCTATGCAATTCAGGTGTCATAAATTTCTTTTGTTCATTTTATTTATGTGAGCCTTAATCTTCGTTCCTTCTCTGATCAAGGCAATTATTACGCAGCAAGTTCAAATGACACCACGAGTGCCCAAATTTTATTACTTCAGTTGGCACAACTGGCTACGTCGGTAAAAAAAAACAAGCATCTCGATAGGACGAAAAGGTGACCTGAGAAAGAAGAACAAACACGAGGATACTCGTGCAAGAGGTAGGCAGCACGAGACGCGTGCTTTCCCCACGAGAGAGGAAGAGCAATAGAGAATGGAACGATAAGGCCTAATCTTCATTCAAACATAAACGAACTACTGTTTAATGCTACCAGCGTTGCTAATTTTGTGAAAAGTAGGCTGGGTTACTCCTGAGGGGCGTTTGTTCCCCAGGGTACAATTAACGTGGACAGACACCATAATGCCCCCCTGAGTGTACCTCAGCGATCCTACAGATCCTTGCAATCTTGATTGTTCGGCAATCAAGGTCCCAAAAATACATTGGACAATCTCCTGCAGTGCGCACCTCTTTGGATTGACTCAACAACTTCAGTTGAAGGATTAGTTCGAAAAAATAACGAATTCATCTTGTTTTACTTCTAACAATATTTTCCTTCATGCAAATCAATTCAATTCTAACGATGCTGCCGGAATTCGACACAGTGAACTGATAGTTCATAGTCCGAATAAAGGGAGAGAGTTTTCTGCTGACTTGAGTTTTTTTAAAACTCATTTTTCTCGGTTGCATGACAAAATACAGGAACTGGGAAGGAGGGAGGCAAAGGAGCCCCTCTCCCTGAACGAATTTTCCCATGGCAGATTAGGCGTCCGGTCAAGATATAGCAGGTTCCGCCTCACCACCTTCCCGTTATTCGGAGATTGCACCCGAGACATCTCAGATTAAATGCATTTTTCCTGTATAATAATTCACACCCCAAGAAGCTTTCCGCACACAACCGTGCCGATGATAATGGAAGTTGGCTTAATTAAACCTGATACAACATGACACGAGATTTGTGTTTTTCTTAAAAAATGAAAACTTGATGTGATGCCACGTCACTTTGTTTCATTCCGTGACTGATTACTCCTACCACAGTCTTCTGACAGAGCTGGGTGCTCTACCGAATAGAAGGCAACAACTTGAAGTTAGGAAGGATGGGCACCAGTTTATGGGAAAAAAGGCAAGCGTAGCCCGTCTAACGCCAAATTGGTGTTGAAGAAACAAGCAAACACTCAAAGAGACTATCAGTCTGCGTTCTGTCAACTCAAAAAGACCAAATTGCTGGGAAACAATATAAATTGCGAGCCTATGTGAAAAATACAATTTTGGTTGATTCAAGAAACGAAAAATGTTCTTGTGGCTGAGTACACTCGTCTATTCTAAGAGCTATTTCGTAAAGGAACGTAGATTATATTCTTTTGTTTCCAGCGAAAGTAAATGATACGCACGTTCTTAACGGGTTAAGTACATTATTTTCATTTACATCAAGCTTGAGTCGAGGGTACCGAACATCGCACACCTCCTTCCATGAAATTAGAATGAGTAATACTCCATGAAAAAAGAAGAACGTTACGTTACCATGACACGACACTTCATGTTCCACCGAAGCATCCCTAAGTCGCACGTCAGGCATTCACCGATCTGCATCGGTCTTCAACCTAATGTTTTTAGATTAGATGTTAGTTTTAAGCCTCCCTAACCGCTAAAAAATAGCGTTCTGAAGAGAGGAAGGAGGAAGGCACCATTTAGTATGGAGGTAAGGGAACGCGGAATCTACGCAGAAGGGGCATAGAAACAGTAAGTTGAGAAAGCAGTTTATGAAACAAGATAAAAGTTGAAGAAGAAAGTAGCAGGTGATGAAAGACAGGACAGCAGTGAACCGGAAAATGTGGTCCTTAACATAAGAAAAAAACACTTTATTTCAACAAAAAGAAGGCCTACCTAACTCTCAGCTCGAGCCCTGACACATTTTCCCCCTGCATGGGAGTGCTAATTCCCACAGATACAGTAGTTGTATCCCCTCGAGGGAACCTAATGTTCTTAATTACATGGTTTCCTCAGTTAATATAATCTTATTTTATCTTTAAGGAGGAAGATAAGGGCGGAGCTGGGGAGTGGGGCCACGGGTCGGTGGAAGAGCTTCCCTCTCAGCACCCTGCGGTCTACTCTCCCCAGCCTCCCCTCACCCTCACCCTCCAGAGGAAGTGCCCCACCAAGGGCTGGATCACAGTCTACAGGTGAGGTCAGAATTTGTCATTACGACCAGCTTCATGGTAGCATTTTGAAAGAATTTTAACTTCCAAAACCATGGAGTATTTTTCAAGACTGTGTTCGAACACAGTGTACAAGTCCACAAAAAAATGTACAGGTGTTTCTTAGGTAGCATAGATGTACATCATTTAAAATTTAAATTCTTTATCAAATTCTTCAAAGAATTTTTAAATTCTTAAAAAAAGTACACCGGATGCATAACACAACACACGAGCTCTGCAGCATCACACAGCCTGCAAACAAGCTAAGGCCGACGCTATGATGACACTTTTATGTATAAAATACATATTTTAGATATCAAACGAACAAATGACCCACACTGCTTACTCTATTCAACAAACAGTCTCATACAATATTAAAAATCTAACATAATTTTCATTTCTCACTCGTAATTATTTAACAAAAACGGTCGTATAATAAAATCGAATCAGAAGTTTTCAGATTAAGAGCGCAGGTTTCTGGGTCTGTAGCTGCAGCTGGCATCAGCACGCTGCAGCTGGTGTCAGCACGCTGCAGCTGGTGTCAGCACGCTGCAGCTGGTGTCAGCACGCTGCAGCTGGTGTCAGTACGCTGCAGCTGGTGTCAGCACGCTGCAGCTGGTTTCAGCACGCTGCAGCTGGTGTCAGCACGCTGCAGCTGGTGTCAGCACGCTGCAGCTGGTGTCAGCACGCTGCAGCTGGTGTCAGCACGCTGCAGCTGGTGTCAGCACGCTGCAGCTGGTGTCAGCACGCTGCAGCTGGTGTCATCACGCTGCAGCTGGTGTCAGCACGCTGCAGCTGGTGTCATCACGCTGCAGCTGGTGTCAGCACGCTGCAGCTGGTGTCAGCACGCGACAGCTGGTGTCAGCACGCTGCAGCTGGTGTCAGCACGCTGCAGCTGGTGTCAGCACGCTGCAGCTGGTGTCAGCACGCTACAGCTGGTGTCAGCACGCTACAGCTGGTGTCAGCACGCTGCAGCTGGTGTCAGCACGCTGCAGCTGGTGTCAGCACGCTACAGCTGGTGTCAGCACGCTGCAGCTGGTGTCAGTACGCTGCAGCTGGTGTCAGCACGCTGCAGCTGGTGTCAGCACGCTGCAGCTGGTGTCAGCACGCTGCAGCTGGTGTCAGCACGCTGCAGCTGGTGTCAGCACGCTGCAGCTGGTGTCAGCACGCTGCAGCTGGCATCAGCACGCTGCAGCTGGCATCAGCACCACCTGTCAGAACGAGGCTGCCCCGATCGCTCTAGAGACTTCACAGAAATTCAGAGCACAGCACGTACATCATTGTTTAGTGACTTGACCACACATGGCCCGTTGGATATTCTTGCTAATACAACTAATTTTGAGGTAAATTTATCGTAAATAAATGTTTGTGGCAGATTATATTCAGAAAAGAGCATGTGTTGGAATTAAATGTCATCTTGTGTCATTTGCCGAGAGTGGGAGGGCGACCATCAGCCTGGTGAACCAACAAGATAATCAGAAATTTATAGGCATATACAGTGGGGTGCAAAATAATACAATGCTTCGATTAAATCGCCAGATTCCATATTTCTAGATTACGTACAAGTACGAAAATTGGACTGTATATAAACCATAGCATGAAAAGGGAATAATATATTTAAACCACTCAAATATTCAACAGAAAAACATATAGGAACATGTATTATAAATACGTGAATAAAAATTTGTGGGACAATGCAGGATACACATACATTAATACTTCGTTGCATAGCCGCTATTAATTATGGCTTCGAGACGTTCATAGTAGTTCACTACAAGCCTTTTACAAGTTTCGAGTGTAATCTTATTCCATTCTTGAATACAACTTTCTTCGAGTTCAGTGATGGAATTGGGAGCTCTCTTCGGAATCTTCAATTTCAATTCACCCACAAGTTTTCGATCGGATTCATGTACGGGGATTGACTTGGTCATTCTGAAAGGTTTATCTTTTTCATCCTCAACCATATTTCTTGGTTTCGTTTGGAGAATGCTTTGGATCGTTGTCTTGTTAGAAGGTCCATCCGCATTTCATTTTCAACAAACGAGCTGAAGATAGAAGTTACTTTTCCAATATTTCACGATATTTTTCCTGCCATTCATGTTCCTTCAACGATGTGAAGTTTACCTCCCCCAGATGAGCTGAAACATCCCCGCACCATGATTAAGCCACCTCCAAATTTAACAGTGGGTATGGTGCACTTTGATTTGTACTCTACATTTTGTCTCCAAACATGATTTGTGCCGTTTCTCCCATATAGTTCGATTTGGGTTTTATCTGACCACAGTACTGAGTTCCAAAACGCTGCTGGCTTGTTCAAATGGTCGTTGGCATACTTCAGCCTACCTTAACGTGACGGTTCTGGAGGTGTCCAACGAGGGGTGCGGGAGCGAAGACCTTCACATGTTGTGCCTAGCTTAACGTGTGTTTTCTGGCTTTGACTCCAGATGCCTTGAGAGCATCCTTCAATTCTTCACGAGTAGTTTGAGGCTGTACACAACTGTTCGGACCAATTTTCGAACAGCACGGTCGTTAATGTTCCGTAGACGGCCAGTCCGGAGCTTACTGAGAGTGGTATTCCGGTATTTCCGCTTACGTATTATGGTTCCAACCGAGGCTAAAAAAACACACAGTTGCGCAGACGTCTCCCGATATCCCAAACCTTCATTATGGAGCTCCACAATACGTTCGCGAAGGTCTTGGCTGATGTCCTTATTCATGCCCATGCTTACGACCTTTCAGAACGAGAGCTGCTGTACCAATGGCACGTTATTGGAGATGAATGCTGACGAAATTCTTTTGGTAAATGTAGAATGTATAAGAATATTCTGGAATAATCCTACCATAATTTTAATGTGTAATATCGAGAAAAAAAGGTGGGTATTGTAAACTTTTGTTTGTTATGACTCCGATGATAACGTATGAGAAACGATCACACGATAGGAGATGCTCTAATCGTTTGAATCGATCAGATCAGCCCAGAGGCATTTCGAAATACACGCTAACGACCGTTCATATCAACTTCGTCACATCGACTTCAAGACGACGGTAATTATTACTTATGTCATTATTGAACAACTTAACGTCAATTATATTATCACTCCAATCAGTGAGGATCGATGTTTCTATTCCAAATATAATTCAATGCGCTAGACTCAAACGAAACCGCTTGCTCGTGGGATTATTCCATCTTTAGACTGTAAAGCAATCATTGTGTAAAATCAGACATGAGAAGGCCGCTAGCGCTACCCTTCTTGAGGGACGCGCGGGCGACAGTGGGGCCGTGGGCGCATGACTCTAATTGAGAGAGGAAGTTCTTCTCTGCCTGCCGCCCTACGGAGCCAGGCTTGGCCTGGCCTCAGTATTAAAAATCTGTGACATATTAGCTTAAAAACAGTCACGAAGCCCATTATAATCATCATCCCAGAACCCACGAGCGAGCGAGTGTCTTATCGCTTTATGTGTACCTATATCCCTTAGCATTTCCTGTGTTAGTCATTCCATGCCTAGGTTATGGACGCTTTGCCTAAAGCATGCGTACGTAATGTGTTACATCGTATGTAAGCTAGGTGCGTAGATTCGTTTCGGGGTATCAGATGACGTGTCATTACACTGAAATGATTCTGTGACTATATCATAACTAATTAACTAATTGATGTGGTTCAAGTCTTATAAATTTCCGATTAAGGATGGAGATAGAGTATCATTGAGTTAGAAGGTTGCGCTACCAAACATAACTGATGGAATTGCCAATACTTCATACTAACGAGATACAGTTACGATCCATTTCCTCTCCTGACGTGGTGGCGGCAGGTCTATAAATTAATTAATATTTATGACGTGGACATTGAAAAGTCTCGCCTACCTTTGATTAATCAAAATAAAAAAATTGTGACCAGAAAATGTCACGAAAAAGATGCGAAGAAATGATGAGCAGCAACGGAAATCCCATCCCAAAAGACCTACATAACAGTTCACGTATTCATTATACATGTTCCTACATATTTTTTCCATTAAATATTTGTGGGTTTTTAGATATATTATTGACCTTTTTATACTATTGTTTATACATAGTCTAATTGTTTGTGGTTTAGAAATGTGGAATCCGGCGATTTAATCAAGTCGCATTATTTTGCCCCCACTGTAGATCATGGTAGCGGCTGCGAATTATAAATGAATTAGTCGTTTAACTACGCAATACTTTTTCCTCGTAGATCAGTGATATTCACGGATTTTTGCAAGAGAGCCACTTCGGTTAAATGCATTAATTGAGACAGCCGCAGCTACTGCAAGTTAGCGTTCATTATATAAACTATTCCACCCCCATTTATTTGAAATAGGAAAGAAGGCGAAATGAAAGAAAAGCCGTGAAAAATTCAATCTCTCGAGAGTTGATGAGGCCGAGTGCACACGGCCCGTCAAAAATGTATAATAATGTTCGACAAACCACATGACACACGTTCCTATTTCCTAAGAATTCACGTGATTTTCATTCCTACTCGAATCTAATGAATTAATACACTGAAAATTGTGGATTTGATGAAGCTTATATCACAGATCCGCTCATGACACACTGTAGGCTGGCTTCGGCACTTAAGCACTTATTAATGACGTGCTCGTCATAGCCGTGTGTCTGTCGGACCTGACTCCGTGCGGGGAACGCGGGTTCGAGTTTCGGTGCTGGTGGCTATTTTCTCTGTTGGGGATAGAAGAAAAAATTGTAAGCACAATATCCCACTCTACCCAGGCGTCTGAAATGGGTACCGGTCTTTGACCGGGGGAAAGCGTCATGGCGTCCTGGTGTTAGTTATAAGGCATTTGAAAAACCAATGTAAAAAGTGATGTGTATCATGCTTCAATTGGAAATAAAGCATCCGTAGATGCCGATGTTTGTTTCTTTCGGACAGACAAACGGACGCGGCTCTTATTATAGTATAGATTTTATATTAAGTAATTAACTTATGTATTTTTCTAGAGCCCTGAATTGAACCATCGCGAGCCGTCAGCGGCTCGCGAGCCGCACAATGAATACCGCTGTCGTAGATGATGAAGAATTTGTTCAACTCGCTTCACCTACTAACAGCTCGCTAACAGTCATCAATGAGACCAGTGTTACGACAGAGGGGGGACGCGGGGGGAGGTGGAGGTGGGGGGGCTGCTGAGTGAGGAGGAGGTGAGGCTGAGGGGAAGGCGCCACCAGCCCCACGCCGCACCCTCCAGGTGGGGCTCCGTCACCACTTCCACCACTCGTGAGTATTCGCGATGCGTTAGCATTCAAGTTTCGTAAACACCAATCACAAGTACTTATTTTTTTGGTAATTTAGCCATGCACAAGCAATATTCAATTTGAGTAATCTAAGGTTTATTGCAGAACTTCATTTCATTCTTTCTAATTTGAAAATCCTGCATCACACTCATAATGAAACTTGATCGTCAACGTTACTTCGAGTACATTCCTTTCACCTATTACGTTCCTGATTGACGCATTCGTTGGGTATGCCGCCTCATGAAAATATACCTACTGAGAGAATGACGTCCATAGTCCCACGGCCGCGCCCACCAATAAAGCTGGGTCGCCTGAGAGAATAAACGCTGAGAAAACATACGGACATAGATTGTGAAGCGTTCGGAGGAGACCGTGGCTTGCTGCATCAGGTGCATGAACATACTATTAAGCCCATCAGTACACATGAAGTCGAGCTCTTGACTTGGTATACATATTCACGTCACATCAGGTCTGGCACGCTGCCATGCGGAGCGTTAGGTGTGCTGGTCAGTGGAAGCGTCATAACATCTATGAACAATGTACGTGCACTAGATTCGATTATAAGTTAGCGTAAGCCTTCCTAACGACGATGATATTCCAAAGAGGGGAAGGATGAAGGCATCATCAAATATGTAGTAAAGGGAGCGGGGAATCTGTGTACATAGTGTGTTCCCACACAAGATAACTGGCACATGAAAACTGTAAAAAACGAAAATAGTTCATCGACCAAGATAAAAGTTGAAGACGAAAGTAGTGGGGGGTGCTCAAAAACAGGAGAACAGAGAACCGAAATAATTGTCCCTTGACCAAAAACTGATTCTGTTTCAAGAAAAGAAATGCCGACCTAACGTTCAACCTGGGATCTCAAATTTTTCTCATCGGAGTGCTAATTCACACGAATACAACGGTTGCTTCACCCTGAGAGACGCATGTGTAGTGACTGTGTCCTACAGGATTTTGGTTTGTATAGTAAATTCGAGTGGGTCGAATGGAAAATGATTCACCAAGTCACTCTACTCATTAAATCCAGCGCACTTCGCTATCTTCCTGCATTGAATATTAAGGATTTGGCAGGAAGTTAACAGGAGAAGCAATGCTGAACAAAACTCTTGGGGGATAGAGGTAATACGAACAAATGCTTTGTACTAAACAAGGGCAATCAAAATGAAGCGATGATTCTCTTGCTGGGTGTAAATTTATTACAGTGCATGTGCATTAAATAATTGATGTAATTCCCGAAGCAGACGAGCTCAGAATGATCACTAAATTTAGGAGCAGCGTTTGTCAATTTACTCAGATTTTTAGACTTTTCCTAAATATGACGCGTAAAAATAGTCTAGAGATCGATCTCACTTACAAGTTATTACTTGATTAGATTATAAGTTATCATTGGCGTCCCTAACCACAACAAAAGTGTTTCGAGATGACGGCACCATTTAGTATGGAGTGAAAAGAACGGGGAATCGCTGCTCAAGGTGTGTTCCATCAAAAGATCCCCTACGCATAGAGACAGTTAATTGAGAAGGCAGGATATTATACAAGCCAGAAGTTAAAGAAGGAAGTAATATAGTGCTGCACAACAGGATAGCAGTGATTCGAAAATCCAATTGTCGGTAACAAAACAAAACAAAAACTATTTTCTTACAAAAAGAAGACCTACCTAACTCTCAGCTCGGGACCCCACATTTCCCCACTAGAAGTGCTCATTTCGATAGATACAATATTTGTATCTCCCTGAGAGGTATAAGCGATGACTAATAAATTATCGGTGAACTGCCTAGGGTGATGAAAGATTACCAGACGACCAGGCATGCTGCCATCATAAGTGAAAGTAACAAAGCCTCTCGTCGCTGTTGCCGTTGACTGAAAATGCAGCAATGAAACTTTTCCGTAAGGAGAAATATTGAACGTTTCAAGTTTCTCGTCCCCACGCACTTCTCAGAACGCGCAACTCTCCAAGAACAGTTTGAGCGCGCAGGTGTCGCTCACGCGCGGTGGCATCACGGGCTGCCGAGTGCCGAGCGCTCTGCGGCGCTCACTGTCACCTTACGCAGCGGCAACAATACCTCATGCAGCGGCTGAGGTATTGAACGAAGGGTTGGGATATGTCTCCAGTATCATAAACCAGTGTGTCAAAACAAAAAGTGAAAAATTTGAAAGAAATTAACTATTATAGAGTGAAACGCCTAATTGGTCTAATTACAAAGATGTTCGAACGAACAAGTTTTCTCTCCTTGTTTGCACATAGGTTGCTCATTTTTATTCAATTAAAATGAATATTTTTTTGAAACGGAGACCTCAATTTTCCAATAAAATGAGATTTTAAGAATGATTTTGAAATAAAATTATCCAGTAGATGTGATCACTCGAATGACGAATGGGTTTCATGCACTGAATTTTCATAAAATTTGCAGTCCTATCATTTGCAACACAGCTTTTTAGCACATAAAGACGAAAATTTCGATGAAAGACGAAATATAGAGAGGTGAACATTGTAGGCGCATTACAAATAATTTCATTGCTCGTAATGCATCATGCTTTCAATTTTGTCGCACCGTATGAATATGTAGAATGATCTTGGACCATCGATTCCAGTGAACAGTAATTTGAAGTCGGCCTCATATTCGAAGTAAGACAAAGAGAGCAAGTAGAACGCAAAAGAACTGTACACACGTTTCACTACTAGTCCTTCTAGCACAACCACGCGATGGAATTGTTCCCGTCTGACGGCTCGTCTGCACAATACCTGCCATTATTTACTATTTTTGCGTGCGTAACCAAGCAGCTAACTCCAGTACTCGAAGCTAAGCTAGATGCACCAGCGAGCATCTCAGCGCAGACAATATGCGAGATGTTCATGCTAGGACGCTGCACTCGAGTTGAGAAAGGCACGCACGGCGATCATGAATGTTTATCAACATCGCAGCACTACTACGCCCTCCTCATGACACTCCTGTGTCTGCATACCGGCCAGGAGTTGAAGAGGCTGGTGCACGTGTTTTGTAAACACGGCGACATAATATTATCACGGCTGGAAAATTGCGGCTCTCAGGTATTTTAAATGTTGCAAATACATTGAAAATCGCCAATGAAAGAAATAGAATTTTTTACCAGCAAAATGATATTATCTGTAAAAATCGCGTTTGCACTTAGTGTTTTAGCAGCGGAGGAAAGCATCTCAAATCTCGATGACGCGAAAACTTGGAGAATGGAGATACCACTATGGCATTACAGGTACTTGTGCAGTAACCCGATTTCTCGTCTCACCAAATGAAGAGGAAAATAAGTTACAGAGGAGCTAAATATGGGATTTTCTACCGAACTGACAAGCACGAGATGCTCTCCTAAGTGGAACATAATAAGTGAACGTGCTCATACTTCTGTTAGAGCCCATGATGAGCTAGATGACAATCCCTTCTGCGTAGCTTATGAGAACGAATTCCCGTTCTATACGCCTAAAGAAATACTCAGGAAAATTCATTGACTTTGTACACAGTATCGAAGCTCACAATTCAATATTAGAAGAAGGTTCTCCAGTTCATCTCTCCAAGAATATGTGCAGAACATTTATTTCCTTTCTGAAGATTGCGTGTCGATGTAGTTGAAAACAAAATAGACTTAATAAATTCCCGCTAAGTTGTCGAGTTAGTCCCTCAGCAGAGACTCGGAATGATGTAAAAAGACTTCGGCTCATACTTCAATGTTTAAAATTCATAGGAAAAATGATGAAAGCAGCAGCTTCAATGCTAAACACCTCCCTTATACATTCTTCGTTTGAAATATAAAATTTCACTGCAGAATCAAAAACAGTAGAGTTTAAAAAACTAACTCGGATTCAAGTTAATGAATCTGAAAACATTAGGTTCTGACTTTGAATTCTCTAACGATAGACTGCAAGTTTCCCCGTCATGGCACACACGAGTATTGTGTCTGTCAGCATCACACATGAAGTTTCGAGTCACGTTGATCTTACTACGTACCGACAACGTACTACTAATCAACTACTAGAGCTAGAAATATTCAAGAAAAATTATTCTTTCATATCAAGAAATTCATAAATTTTGAAATACTGCCCTACTTTCAAAATAACCAGGGAAGAAAATATTCTATTTGAAGAATGAAGAATTCTGTACACTTTCACTTCTAAGAGATTCAAGATAAATGTGATTAACGAGATTAAAATTACAGAAACCAAGCCAGTTAGGTTTGCAAGTTATATGTAAATGTGGGGTTTGATGTACGCGAACACGCATATCGAGGTTCTGTGGCCTGTTGATCCATCATGCAGCGGCTCCCGTGCTGCGGAAGTTCGTCTTCACGAACTTGAGACGCTAATTTGCAACGGGAAGCAGATTCGCCTCAGCTCACTCGTCTATTCTAAGAGCTATTTCGTAAAGGAACGTAGATTATATTCTTTTGTTTCCAGCGAAAGTAAATGATACGCACGTTCTTAACGGGTTAAGTACATTATTTTCATTTACATCAAGCTTGAGTCGAGGGTACCGAACATCGCACACCTCCTTCCATGAAATTAGAATGAGTAATACTCCATGAAAAAAGAAGAACAGGCAATTTCCATGTTTAAAGTAGGGATACATTTCATCAGTATATTAGTCTTTTACGCTAAATTACAAGTCAAACCTCTGCGCTCAAACAGACCCAATAATTCCAATTGAAATAATTTTTGTTCCCGGACTTTCTTCAACAACGTAAAGCTAAGATTTTACATGATGATGAGCGAACGAATACTGGAGAACAAGGGAGGAGTGTTGTGAGACTTTGCTACGGCCAGAAGGTGAATGTACCGTAGCAGTAAAAGCTCGCATTCTGCCGTAACGGAATGCTTCACAAACCTCCACTGCCATAACTGAGACGACGAAGGCTGTTGACAAACTGTTTGCTCGAACTGATCGGAATCATGACGCTTAATGACAACCTTGACTCGGCATGAGCAGCAGTCAATTAAGATTGATGCTCCATGAAACGTTATTTCGTTTCATATTCGCATGACACATTAATGAAAAAATTTTCGAAGTTCCCTCAAGCAATTTCATAAAGAGCTCCTTTGTCCCAGGTTATAAAAATGTTTTACGCTTATTCTCAATATCATATATGGCAAGTACTTTATCAGAAAAAGGAAATAAATGCACAAATGTCACTGACGTGAAAGATTATCGTAAAATACAGATTAGACACATACATCACGAAATGTACCAGCATGTTTAGCCCACAATATACACTTAGACAATTATTTCGTAAGCTTCCGTAAGCGCCAACCGTCAAAGAATATAACTCAACTAAAAAGCTCAATAAAATCCGTAACTTGACGATGCTGCTTGGTAACACAGGCTGGCTGACGCATTGCGGAAGTCAGGCGCGGCAGTGCACGCTCCGCTCATTCGGTAGTGTTTACTTGTGCGGAATCCTCAAGTAGTGCAGCGAAGTTCAGAAATATACTAGGTGTTCATAGAGCTCTATACAGTGTAAAAATAATACCGACTCAACTGATGGATGAACTAAATCAGACTTGTTCTATAATATCCCTAGGGCTTATCAAAATTAACAATACAACATTTATTCACCGATAGTGCTTGACTTATATGAAAACGATCTAGATAAATAAACCCTCAATGCTGGCCACTTCCAAAGAAAAAGAATGGTTAGTATCGTTGTTTATTAAATACAGTTGGTCACGTAGACTAAGAAAACTACCGGACTAAGCTAGGAAGAGGTCAACCGTCATGTCTGTCAATACGCACATGTGCAAATTTATAAAAAATTCATGACAGGAGAGTATTGAACCTAACATGTAAGAAAAACAGCGATCTTGCTCTATAAAGTCTTACCGGACTGATGTTAGCTGCAAGATTAAGCATCATTTAACAGGATTAGATTAGATTACATGTTAGTTTAAGCCTCCCTAACTGCTAAAAAAAAAGCGTATCGATGAGAGGAATGAGGAAGGCACCATGTAATATGGAGGTGATGGGAGGATTAGGTAATTATTATTTTATATAAGAAAATTTTAGCCTCCCTAATTAACCTCGACAAAGATGTTCCAAGAGAGGAATGAGGATGGCACCATTTAGTATGGAGTTGAGGGAACGCGGAATCTATGCACAAGGTGCATAGAAACAGTAGGCTAAGAAAGAAGTTCATGAAACAAGAAAAAGTTGAAGAAGAAAGTAGTATGTGCTGAAAAACAGGACAGCAGTGAACCGAAAATGGTGGTCCTTAACATAAAAAAAAATTTTTAAAAAAAAGGTCTACATCACTCTCAGCTCGAGCCCTCACACGTTTTTCCCCTGGGAGCGCTAATTCCCATAGATAAAATAGCTGCATCCCCCTGAGGAATTTAAAGGGAAATCAACGACCTAAAGCGTAAGACTACTGTTTTCATTGCTTTCTCATAAAACGATGCTAAAGAAAATATGGGTAAGGAAGAGAATGCAATTTCAACTAATAGTGCATTCGTCAAAGAAATGAGTCCAATGAGGTAAAAACTTCATACATCTGATGATTTTAACGAAATTATTAGGCTTATCTTTTACTTAGGCGTTGAAATATGTATTATTGTAAGGTGGCATGATGAAACCAGTAAATAATGGAAACAAGTGGCCGCTAAATGACCTAATGGTCGTCACAGATCTCCAGGATGTGGCCGCGAGCAACTCACGAGCTCAGCTGCACTCTCAGCCATCAAGGCTGTCTATAAAAACTACGACCTAGAGAGTTGAGAGCAAGCAGCCTGTGCGAACAAAACCAAACTCTCACTTCTTAATTTTCCAGAGAGTGGCCATGCACATAACAGGCTGATAAGGACACTGATCAACCTCGATGTGACTTCTGTGATGACAGCAGTTAATTTCGCGACAATATGATATCAAGCAGTGATTTGAACCGTAGTTGGTTCACACACTTGACGGTTAAGTTACTAGTACCGCAGCACTGTAACATTCTACACCTCGTATTCTGCGTTATGCAGTTACCACGGCCAACGCACGCCAAGGCCAAAGGAGCTTTGAGCAAATATGAAGGTTATCAAGACCTAGTGATGTTCTAATAAAGGCACATCTCAGACATGGCATGATTTTTCATGTATATCAAATTTAAAGTATTATCGTGAGATATCACGAATAAGATACTTTTCCCGGTGTCGAATTTCAGACATGGATCCCCATTTTGTAGAAACCACCAGTTAAAAAGGCGTGCTTATCCTGACATTTGCAACGAAAAAATTTCCCGAATTTAAGTCTCCGAATATGCGTTCACTCTGTGAGGTGAAGAAGCCAGGGCTCTTTGTAAGTAATACCGCTCATGCAGTGTTGGGTTCGTAGCCGTGCGGCGCCTTCGTAACTTTCAACTTGGTTGCCTTTGATAGTTTGTCTACTTCCTAACGGCATCTCTGGTACAAAGTTGGTCTATTAGTGCTGTAAAACAGCATTTCGAATCAAATTTATTTCAAGGTGAGATTATTAATACATTCTAGGTTTGACCTCCGCATCTGCCGAGAAAAGCAATGATCACAGAGAAATTCTGTGAAGTTTAAGAGGCGCCATGGGCAATATTAAGTGAAACGCAATACTTGGATGCCTCGGTTGGGACAGTTTGTTAGGCTAGTGAAAAAGCGTTAGCATCTGGATAAAACGAAAAGGTGCATGAAGTAGAAATAAAGAGTAAATGATGCTACTGAACTTCGTCATTTTTACGGAGTAAAATTACAAGTTACGGAAAATAATTTTAATCTCAAGGCAGTGCAGCAAACACAGAGGAAAGAAGAATTGTGAAGAGATAAAGATTATTAGGCATAGTTTGTTATAGGTTTGTAAGGCTTTGACCGATTTAGCAAAATAACGATAGTTAAGAGTTTAGAAAACTTTATTCCGAAGGACATGAGATTACATTAGATTTTAAGAGCCTCCTAAACTGACAAATAATTTGCGCAACATGATTGAGCAAATGATTTTACAAATTCTACAGACTGTACAATCATTTTGTGCACATTTAAGTTCACATCTAGCACTACTAGAGTCAAGATGATTAGATTGTATGTTAGCTTAGGCCTCCCTAACTGCTACAAAAAAGAGCGTATCGGAGAGAGGGAGGAGGAAGGCACCATTAAGTATGGAGATAAAGGGATGCGGAATCTATGCAAAAGGGGCATAGAAACAGCAAGTTGAAAAAGAAGTTCTTGAAACAAGATAAGAGTTGAAGAAGACAGTATAGTAGGTGCTGGAAGAACAGGACAGCAGTGAACCGAAAAAAGGTGGTCCATAACATGACAAAAAACATTTTCTTTCAACAAAAAGAAGGCCTACCTAACTCTCTGCTAGAGCCCTCCCACATTTTCCTCCTGGGAGTGCTGATTCTCATAGATAGAATTGAACACAAATTACGTTTCATAGTACGTCGTAGAATTAAGAGTTTATTAAGGACCATTTAAAAGGCACCAAGATTATGAAATGCACAACAAAACACAGCCGTGCACAACATTTAGGTCTCGCACACTTCTAAAATTGAGCTGCATTTCAACAGAAGTATGCAGTGAAGTAGAATGTACGACGAAGAGAGGGAAGAGTATAGTAATATGCTGTAAAAATTAGAAAGAGCATAGTAGACGTGAAATGCATTTTTGATTCAGAATACGGAAGATCGAACATCACATTAGTATGGCATGCAGATTTCTCATTCCCTTGACAATGAACATTTGTCAGGAACTGCGCAGCGTGAAGCATCGCGTGCACGTCTATCTCTCTCGAGGGATGTTTCGAGTCGAGCAGCCGCATAATTTCTGAAGATAGACGCTCAATACATGCACAGCGTGCATACTTAGCCAGTCCGTTGGACCAGCTACTACTATGCAGATGTGCGTACGTGCTGTTCAGAAAAGTACGTTCCAGCGGATTAGCAGCTCGGGATATTTCTGTTCGGGGTATCTCTGCGCATGTTTCACTTCTCTGAATAATGAAGTCACAATTTTCGGACACTCGACGGTCTATGCGTCGAAGATTATTTGATCGCGAACATTTTCTCGGTACCTTGACTTGCAGGACATCAAATTACTATGGTGAATAGTTTACGTGACGCTGTTAGAACGGCGTTGTGAATTTCTTGAGAGCAGACAAACGTCAATATGAAGAGAACCGGAAGCAAAAGAAGAATCACAACTTTTGAGCAAAGCGTGTCCCTGTGTGTCAATACCTATGCACATAAGAGTTTTATTTTACTTGAACATAAAAAACGTAGTTTCCATTCAAATTGATCATCAAGAGTTTTCAGCACCACTAACTTGCCAAATAATACACATCAAACATAGAAATCAGTTTCAGTCCGACGATCACAAACCAGTTATAGCAGGGCATCGAGCTCAAAAAGCTGAAGGGTTAATTTCACCGTAGAAGCACGCACCGAGTTTCGCGCGTTTTCTAGTTTTTTGCGACAGTTTTTATCGGGTGAAATTTTGCGAGCGCTGCTTCGCTAACGAAAGTTTAGGTAAAAGCGAATTGGATCTGTATCCTAGTATTCCTCGACGAGTCCCCTTCATGATGAGTTGTGTAGTAAGTTTGACATCACCGTATAAGTACATTTGATGGCCTTCACATATCTTTGAAAGGCGTCATTACTACTCTCGTTCTTCAGGGTTTGCTTTCGAATTTTTTTTTCCTTCAAATTAGTGCGGACATCTAGGAATGAGCTCATGTACACTCTAATGCCTATCAAGATATGTCTTCACCTTAACGGTACATCGTCTTTCAACTGAATATGAGTGTATATTTCTCCAAGATAAAGTGATTTTTATTCTAAAAAAGCACTTCAGCGCTTCATTTTTGAACCGGAGAATAATTTTTTCGTATCTAATTTTTTTTGGCGACAGATATTAGTTTCCCAAGTATTATTATCCATGGCAAATTTGGAGTCCTTTTTAACTTCATTCAGTTCAGCCTGTTTTCAGAGCAGAAATGTTTGTGAATTAGCCTAACGAACTGTTTTTGCAAGTTCGATGCATAAAGACTCAACGTGAACTTTAATCGCTTTAATGCAGTTATAATAAACCTGTTTTCGGTGGTGCTGATGACGGAGTTCCGTTGAGCAGATCGCCTCAGCCACAGCGGGGCTGCCGAATACAGGCGGCTCACAACTCATTTGCCTCCCCCAGCTACTTTCAAAATGACATGTACTAAGAATACACTGCATCCCCGTGAACCATTTGTCGCATTCACAGTCAACATGAAAAGCTAATATCATGGGAATAGTTGAAAAAAATAACTATAATAAACCCTTTCAAAACGGGCGAAGGTTTTGCGTAGTGAGCAATTTCAGCAAAACGTTCACGGCAGACCCTTCAGAACTTAACTTTTAGAAAAAATCTTAAAAAGTTATTAAAATGAACGTTGCACTGTATCATAAATTTCTCTTGTCTTAACTAATTCCGCGCGGAAATAATCAACTTACCATATATTTTCAATTCCTCATTTTGCAGGTCTTACAGCTAATGACGGGTCAAGGTATGAAACTTGCATATAAATATTGATCACATTATTTTTTACCAATGCTGTGTGCAGGGAGTTACACTCTGAACTTTTTACTTTTTCATTTTCTTTAGGACACTTGAAAATAGAGTTGTGTCATTAATAGACAAAATTATTTACATGGTCATGGTCTACCCAGAGACGCGACAAGAGTTCAATGAGAGCCTAATTTTTTCTCATATTTATTTCACCGTTACCACAACTGCAGGTGTAAGACTGGCACCCGCATCAGGTTGCCCCCAACATCAATATGAGATAGAACACCTCTCAGCATTGAACTTAATAGAAAACATAAGGGCACAAAATCTGCAAGAAATTGAATACATTGTAGAGCAGCTTATAAAAAAGAATTTTGATATTCATTTTGACGATGAAGGATTAAATAAGGTTACCTTCAAGTTGAGTGCTATGAACAAGTACATTTTAGTATACGCATACACCGTCACCGCATATATGTTACCCAGTAAAATAAGAAGCAATGTATTTTTTGCCATTACATCTATGAATTTTTTATGCGGAAACGACTATACGCCTCGACATCAACGCCCAAACAAACGTGACACTCGTTGCGAGCTATTTTGCCAACGATGAATCTCTACACACTATTCCTGGAAGAACACAGAGGGGCGAATATTCTGACAAAGATTAGATTAGATTATTAGTTAGTTTAAGCCTCCCTATCCGCTACAAAGGCGATCCAAAGAGAGGAAGGAGGAAGGTACCATTTAGTATGGAGTTTAGGGAACGTGGAATCTATGCAGTTTGGGCATAGAAACAGTAAGATGAGAAAGAAGTTTATGAAACAAGATCAAAGTTGAAGAAGAAAGTAGTAGGTTTTGAAAAAACAGGACAGCAGTGAACCGAAAAAAGATGGTCCGTAACAGAACAAAAACCTATGTTATTTCAACAAAAAGGAAGCCTACCTAACCCTTAGCTCGGGCCCTCACATAGTCCCCCTGGGAGCGCTAATTCCCATAGATACAATTGTTGTATCCCCCTGAGGGGTATTCTGACAAAATTAACGGTTGATTTTATTTTACGTTTTCTTCAAAGATCAAGGGTCCCCATCATAAAATGAAATAAAACTAATATAAGATTAGATGAGTAAGGTCAAGCCTCCCTCGCAACAACAAAGGTGTTGCAAATAGACGAAGGAGCAAGACACCATTTAATATGAAGTTAAAGAAACTCGGAATTTACGCACAAGGGTGTGTTCCCACACTAAATCCTTTGCGATTAGAAACAGTGAGTTAGGAAGTAAGATTATGAAGCAAGATATAAGTTATAGAAGAGTGTACAGTAGTGGTGCTGAAAAATAGAACAGCAGTTAACCGAAAAAATTTTCCCGAGAGACAAAAACCTATTCTAATTTAACAACAGATCTCTGTTCCAATCCTATTTAACTTTAATCTCAGTATCTCACTTTATCTTTCTTGAAGTGCTGATTTCCATAGATTCAATAACTGTCTCCTTCTGACTGGCTAAATAAAACTTAAGCCCACGTGTTCTGTTCAAAAAAGAAAATTAACGAACTTGGTCTCATTGTTACTGTGTCTAAAAAAAATCGATTGCCGTCCAATCAAACGAAACTAAAAAGTCCAGAATGAACCATAGTTTACATTAAACGATTTATTTCAAGACTCGTTAACATAAAAAACAAGAATAAATTACATTAAAAATAGATTAGATGTTAGTTTAAGCCTCCGTGACCGCTAAAAAATGCGTTCCGAAAAGAAGGAGGAAGGCACCATTTAGTATAGAGATAAGGAAACGAGGAATCTATGCAAAAGGGGAAGGAATAAAAACAGTGAGTTGAGAAAGACGTTTATGATACAATATTTAAGTTGAAGAAGAAACTAGCAGCTGCTGAAAAACAGGACAACAGTAAACCGAAACAAGATGGTCCTTAACAAAACAAAAATTACATTTTGTTTTGACAGAGAGAAGGCTTAACTCCAGCTCGGGACCTCCCATTTTCCGTTTGGTCATGTCAATTCCCATAGATACAATAATTTTATCTCCAAGTGGAGACAAACTTTCGGTGAAAAACTAGGATTGACAGATTATAAAATGCATTTATGCTGTGCTACATTGATTCTTACTTTATTTCTTTATATTAACCTTGAGGGTCTCCGCAAACATACGTATACCATGGCAATCAAGCGAGACGAATTAAATAAAAATGGACATTCGCATCCCATAACAGGCATACTAAACAAATAAAATCAAGATGAATAAAAATATTTACATTTTTGAAATTGCGCATTTTGAGACACTTGAGGAAAAAGGCGTTATTATACAAATTGAGGGCCTACAATTAATCTGCCCATAATCAATTTGCCGACTGGACAAGAGGTAAAAGGATCTAGCCTAACCTATACTGTTTGATTAAAATTATTTATGGCACATTTTTGAACACGTGACATCAGTTGGCTGTTTTCTAATCAGTTAGATCTTTTTCTGGTAGGGCGATATTTTTTAAATTGATAGTGTTAAAATCTTTTTTAAAAACACACCTAAAATTGGCACGAATTGGTCAAACACTTTCTTGAACTTTAATTAATCTAATAAAAATGATATGAAAATAGAGTCTCTCATTTGAGAAACTCACAAATGCTGCAATGTAAGGACAGAAAAGTCCTCATGAGTTAACTCGAGGCCAATTACTGAATGAACTTAACAAGAGTTCAATGTGAAGATCCTTTGCGAGAGCTTACATTACGACGAGAGCTTAGTTTGTTTCCACAGGACCCAAAGGCTTTCTAGTATTTACGAAATATTCCGATCCGCAGGCTCGCCATTCAGAGCATTTTCGAAAACAAAAAAAGGTTTCATTTCTGCGCGCGTTTTCATTCGTTTTCTTCGCTGAACTCTACCAGAGTTTCCAAAGGAGCAAGGCAGTAATAAAACATTTTTTCTCACCTGATGATTTGCGTAACCCATGCATTGATGATCTTTGATTTGCTGCAAGGCGTAGGTAACCTCAGAACGTACTTGAACAATCTGCGCCATCAACCCCATTGGGATCTCAATAATTGTCCGGGCAATTCGTGCACGTGCCTGCAGATATGTGCTGTGCACTGGGCACAAACGAAAGTGCTTCTTGTGTTTTTTAATGAGTTTAGTGCTTCTTGTAGCGTTCTTCTTGTCGTCTAATATGCCACTATGTATTCCTCGAGCAGAGAAATCGGTATCAAACTTTTCGATAATGTGCTTTGCATCAACTAAATATCCACTGTCGTAGTGAATTTTAGGTTGGTGCAAATATTTCTAAGCATAGTCTGTATAGTGAAGTGATCATAATTTTCGCTTACAGCGTTCAATAGTCCCGGAATCCGGTATTTTAAGTTTCATCATGAAGCTTAGTTTCAAGAAATTCAACTTCAGGATAATGGGTTCAGATTAACTGTAAGGCTAGTTTTAGATAAAGGCAGCGTAAGCCCGAACAAATTGTCGGTAGAAACGTAAAAAAACGAAATGATGTTCATTAGGCGACAAACGAGTATGTAAAATTTCAAATTGGAGAGAAGCAGCCAATAAAATCACGAACATTCTTCAATTCAATCTTAATCATATTACCCAATTAAATTTTCAGGGCTCGATCGCACACCATCCCAATCAAGTAAACCTGTGAAAATTGAAAAAAAATTGCTTAAATTACTTTCAGATAAAAACAGCAGGTTTGACGAAGCAACAAAATTTGTCAGTATACATTAAGAAACATCACATGAAATAACTAGTTTCCATCCGGGAATGAATGATAATGACATTGCTCTATTATGACTCTGTATAATGTTGTATAATGAATCATAATTCAACCATTTTTCTATTTCCTATTTACCACATTAGGTCTTGAGATCAACTCCTCCAAGAATCTTAATTAGGATAAGACACACACCCAATACAACAGCACGCAATTATCGATGCCTCAAGTGCGACCCATTGTATACTAAAAGGTATCGGTGGAATGTTCATGTCAGCGAATCATTTGTCATTTGTGAGGCTCCATTGAGGCGTCCCAGTGCAGAATCGTAAGAGTAGTATCATTAGTGAAAAGTATCGGTATGGCATGTTGGAGGGCATTGATGCATTGTCGTGGATCTAGGCTGTTTATTCTAGATTATCTGTTGGTATAGGTCGATAAGATGTAGGCGATACATTCTGAGCAGTGTTGGACATCAGAGCTGCAACGTAAATTATTTGCATGAAGTCAAAGAAGTACTTGAATGATCTCATCGGAGTGATGTTGAGATCGGCAACACATGCAGTAGGTTGTGGTGATCCCAGCGGCAAGCCGCGGACCTCCACAAGACCTGAGAAAAGCTGCCTCCAGACT
>JACJUY010003474.1:0-19509 GCA_014220935.1 Platorchestia sp. MABIK
CTAACAAGAGCATTTTTGGGCGTGAGTAAGAAAGAAAACATGAAATGTCCTATAAGAGTCTCATATTAGAAAAAAAATCCCATTCTCTTTGAAAAAAAAGGCTGGTATACATAGTTTATATATCAGTTGCTAGTCCAGTACACACAGGTGTATGTGCACATATGCACACGCATATGCGCACATACACCCATATCCAAATTAGCACGTTTGCGAATCCCAGCGTTTTAGACGATCAAATCATAATACCTACGCATACATTCCAAACTGTTTTGTGATGTCTTGTATCATAAAAAATGAGCAAGGGAGAGTATTCCGCAATGGAGATACCAGGCAAATGAGATTTGTCAATACGTGTTCAGTTTGTTCTGTAACGAAGAATTATCGTTGCGACGCAAGTTGACGAATTATTTTGGCTTTAAATTCTCTCGGTCTTTGAGGAATTTAGATACTCAGAGGAAGTTTGTTCCACAGTAAGGCGCCTGATATTGACAGAGCCTTCTGCCCTATGTGAGATGAACATCTTGTAACATCCGTTTGGTTTCTTTGGCCGGGCTTGTGAGGGCCCCAACTTGAAAACCGCGTATAACAAAATTGTATATGAAAGGTAAGGCAATAAAGTATTGTTTCTAGTTAGCAATCTTGTTTCTAGTCAGCAGTTTAGTTTTTATAGCTCATATGAAAAACGAGATAGATTCAGATCATCTTCTCGTGATGCGCCTAATTGAGCCTAGTAGGTAAACTGCTTAGCTATGATTCAGTTATGTACAATGTTAATTTATATATGAAATTCATCAAAAGAAAATAACAATTTATTTGAATATTTTTTTGCTCATTCGACTCCTTGCTGAGAAGGTGATATTGCAATCACCTTGAGTTGTGTTCTCTTGAAATGATGTCAAAAAACTGTTATTTGTTGCTATTTTGTCAAGATCAGAAAAAGCGACTGCCTCCACAATATAACCAGCCTTGAATAATGTATTGTTGAGCCCCTGAGGGGGATTCTGAAGCTCACCGATAGTCTAATCCAACGAATGCGTCAATAGACACACCTCTTTTTCTGATTTTCCCCTTCTCCAAGTTTTTTAACAGCGTGATCGTTCTTCCCAACTTCCTGGAACAACATAAATGAGATAGTTGAAGCTCTCCCTTACCTCTATAGGACAAGTGTTTAACCCCGACACCACTGAATGGCATATTTAAATACTCAGCAGTTCACATTTCTAGTTGTCTCCCGAAGTCCACGAGCGCGCTGCAGCGTAACCTTGGGCGCCCATTCTACAGGGTGGGCCAAAAAACTACCCGACTTTAGTTTATCGATTAATCGACAACCATCAATCGCAGGGAGATAAGCTTGGTTCCGTTGGTTGTAAAATTAGGTCCTGTAATTAGCTCTATGCTTCTTATTGTCTCTCTCTCAATTCAAGGGCAATGATATTTAGTTAAATTGATTCCCTTTAAACTTCATCTCATTTTTTGAACTAAGTAATTTAGGCACTTTTGCCACCCGTTCAATTATTGTGACAGCCATCGTTTTCCAGATATTTTGTTTTATCACTCTTCTTTCCCTCTGCACTTTCAGAATTAGCTCACGATTATCGTAATGTCGTTTTTTATTGTGATTTGATGCTGGCTATACAGCAAGGCTATCTGACCTTTCAAGAAGCTACAGAGAAATATTTCACACGACAAAAGGTTTGGGCACCTCGGGGCCACGAGAACTATGGTGGTCACAGTACAAATTTATATTGGAACAGAACTTCGACAGTAGTATCATTAGCACTTCTTTTTACAACGCTATCTCAGTGTGTCATTTTCGTACAAGTGCGATTCCTGTTCACTTCACATCCCGAAGCTTAACGTATGAAAGAATTCACAAAATCTCCATTTTGTGTAAGTCGTTAGGAAATGGTCCTCACTGCGATTAAATGTCTGCATTAAATATCCGACAATAAAAAAGCTTGAACAAGCAACATAAAAAATTTGATTTTGCTACAGTACTTCTTTACTACAATTATCCCCCGTGTAGATAGCAATACTTGAATTTAAAGAAGGTATCTAGTATTTCGTAGTTTATTGGACAACACACAGCCACCAAAAAAATTGATCACTTAACCTAAATGGTATTGATTGACTCAGCCTTTAACAGCAAATGTGGGATCACGAACAAGAAATGAAAGGGGAAATATAATAAAAATACAAATGAATTTTTATTGAAAAGAAATGAAAGACATGACAAAATTCAAAAGAGACCGAGGCACTACCACTGAAAAACTTTATCACTATGAGGAAAGACACTACCCCGCGATCAACAGAAAAAGTTTTCATCGAAAAATGAAGCCTCATAAAATACTACAATTTTTTTGAAAACACCAAATTTTAACAAGGCACAATGTTCATGTGTAGAAAAAAACTACTGACCTTTATTGGCAACTACACTGTAGGGATTTTTTCCAGATAAGCCCGGCCACTAGTGCAACACACAAGTTCACCTATTTGTAACTTTCGAAATAATGCACCTAGAGCATAAACTTGACACTCAGGTCTGAACAAAATATGCTAAGGAAAAACTTCAACTCTCAAATCAACATCAACGAACTCTCTTATTGGCATGATACATCTCAACAAAAAAGTTTCCTCTCCATAATAAATCAGAAGAATTTCCATTATCATTACACTACCGTTATGAACTATAAACACTCGATTCATAGTCACACTTAAAAACTTGAAAATTGAAGTAGAAAAATGAGCAAAGTAACACAAGCTATTGAGCTCGAGCAGGAAGATGAAAAATGAAATCAGAGACTCTAATAATAAAGTGAGCGGAAAAAATGAGAAGAAACAGCACACACAGATGTAATAAATGAGATTACAATTGATAATTTGCAAGAGCACAAAAAATTCAAAAGCAATGTCTGGAGACCTCTAAGTTCTCGTGAAAAACAAGCAAGCACTGACCATCAGCATGCAGTGGAAATTCAAGAATCCTACATCCCTCCTCCGAGCGTCTCGCTGCCTGGAAGTGCTAAATTTAACCATGCGATTTGAACTACAGCGTCCAATTACGACTGTGAGTTATATGATCGATTATGAGTAACAGAAAATTCATGGAGATAGTAACCCTTATCAACGAAGCGGAGGCAAGCTAAGAAGGCGAAATTTTTTAGTGAGCTAAAAAATTGGAGACAACGAGAAACATGGTAGCCTCACTTTTAAATTAGCTACATTCGATTTGAGCAGCACTTCTTTTCAAGTAATATTTGTAATCGGGTTAAAAGTTTATTCAGGCTTGATTTTCTTAACATTTCAGGTGCAGAACGCTGAGGCAATTATGCTACATAATGCACAATGCAAGCTCAATTATGCTACGTTCAAACCCTCCGTTCAATAAAATGTCTTCTAAAATATAAATCAGCAATTCATTACTTCATTAATGAATTGCTAATCAGCAATACATTCAGTTTTGCTTGATGTGTCTAGCTAATCGTGAATTGAAAGCTGGTGTCAGTCTAGAGGTAAATTTTTGAACAAAACTTGAAACTTGATGTGCACATCAGAATTGCTCGGGTATACAGTTGTAGGAGCCAACGCTGTTTCACTAGAAATGAAAAGCTGTTCCTCAACGGTGGACAGCTGCGCTGAGGAGTCAAAATTGAATAGAGATGGATAGCTGCGTTGCTGCAGCGTAGCGGGTACCAAGTGGATCCTCGGTCATGCGCAGCCTTCTAGAAGACAAGATGGCAGGTGCAGTCCTTGTGGAATTTTGTGTGGCAGCATCCGAAGTAGAAGCTCGTTTTTTTGCACGTCTAGTTGGGAGACCTAATAATTTGTGAACATTAGTTTGTTCATAATTGAAGAACATCGATTGCGTGAACAATGGAAATCCAGCATTTTTAATATTCTAGTCCAAGACTCCCTGGATACAAAAGGTATCCAAGGAAATGAAAAGGAAAAGACCATTTGATCAATTCTATAAAAAATGAACCTTACACATGTTGTCTCACACAAAGTATATTGCATATGAAATATATTTAGGAAGGATAAAGAAAAAAAAGTAAAGCTGAGACAATGGGGAAGGCATGAAAATGATTGTTAGAAGTTAAGTATGAACGAGAGTAGTTTCGAAGGCCTATCCAAAGAAAGGCTATCCAAAATAGCAACATAAGAATATTTTAATGGAGGCACCAATCTCCACAGTTTAAGATGAAGAAACCTAAACCTATTCCGTATCTCATTCATTCTGAGAGGTGGGATTTCAAAAAAGTGTACCTACTTGTTTCCCCTAACACACAAATAGGGAAAAAAGTTCTTTAAGGTGTATTTCTTGCGCACTTCATTGAGTTAAATCTACTTTATAGATTAACATCACTTGAACACAAGTACCTCTTAACCAAATTTATTTAATCATAAATAACCTTAACACACCTATGGTGCTCCATAGAGAGAGGATGAAAGTATAATTTAGTGTGGAATTGGAGGAACAGGGAATCTATGCACAACAAGAGTTCCCACACTAGATTCCTTGTGCTTAGAAACAGTAAGTTAGGAAGGAATTTTATGAGACAAAAAAAGGTGAAGGAAAAAGTAATTACGATCTGAAAAACAGGAAAGCAGAGAACTGAATGAAGATAGTCCATAACAAAACAAAAAACTCTTTTATTTCTAGAGAAAGAAGGCACACTTAACTCTCAGCTTTGGACCTCACATTTTTGCAAATCCCCATAGAGACAATACATATAGTTATGACTAAAACAACTGATACTGTCCACTACATTCTACCTCATATCCTCAGTAGGACTACCTTCATTTAAATGAAAAAGATTGAAGTGGGATTGATGAAAGTCGATAATTATATTCTAGCAAATCCATTGAAATGAACACAAACTGATCTATTTCAATGAATAATGTACTCACATGGTAATCTGACAATTGTGGCTCTGTTCATTTGCCGTCAAAAAGTCGTCCGACGACCACCTGACCCACTGTTGGGAGCCGTGAAGTCTTGATGGTGAGGTAAGCCACACTCCGCTCCATCTTCCTTGAAGCAAACTCTTACTCTGCCTACAAAATATAAATTGATTTACTATCCTTTCAAATAAAATAATAAAACCTGACCATTGTAGAGAAATATTTTCCTTCGGCCAGCCATTCACCTGTCTGCTATTGGCTGCATACTTATGCAATGAATGCATAAATGAATGCCAGTTGAACAATTTTTTTCCCCAAAATTCAGTTTTGTAGCTTTTACTCTGTGGGCTTAGTAGATCTCACAAACTACTACTTTATTTAAAAGGCCAGAAATGAGAAATGAATTAAATTCAGTCAATCATACATTTGCAACTAAAAACTCTGACAATAGATTACAGGATAATAGACCTAAATTTGAGCTGATAAGAAATCTGGCATTAGCAAAGATCTGTTTTCAGGCTGATTAAGCACTATCATCATTAAATTGCAGTACGTAAGAGTAAAGGATGGAGAGTTGAAGAATATAGAGCCTAGGTACATAAAAGCTGGTTTGTATAACACTAAGAAACAAGCTCATGGATGTGAATTTGGAGTGTGGACAAGGAAACATAAACCAGTAAAAAAAATTCAAGAATATTGAAATATTTGCCTGTTATCTGAAGTGCCTGTAGGACCAGTGGGAAGAAAACCTGATGACCATAGAATCTATAATGCTGCCAAGATGTCTTAGCTTGCCTGAACAACGCATCATAACACATGCTGCAAGCACAACATGAAAAAAGCAATTGAAATTGTTATTTCATGAGATAGATACAAAATGTAAATAACTAATATTTTGCATCAAATGAGCTAAGGAAAATAAATAACTTGGTTGTTAGGAACTTAGCATAAATGTTTATCAATCACAACTTCAATGAAAATGTAAACATATATTCATTCCTGAACTGGACAGTTGAAATAAAACTAAAAAACAGGTGAAGCAAATGGTATAAATATGGATATTAATGAGCAAGAGTAATTGAACTGGATAATAAATTGACCCACTCTCACCTGAAGAGAGATAACAAGTGAATCTACTAACCAATGTGCCAAAGAACCTTGTCATAAATGATTATTATGAAAATGATTTTAAGATTTGCTAATTACTACAGCGTTATAGTGAGCTTAAACACATATCGACCACTGTCCTTTTACAAGAACATTTAGAAATTATTCATATCCTTCTTTTATTCTAAATGCCTCAATGAAAAATGTACACCTTTCTTGGTTTCATGAATGATAAAATAAGAGAAATAACCATAACATTTTGTTTCAGGGCAAAAGAATTTGGTTGTTGAAAGGTGAAATATCAGAGTAAAGTTAAAGATTGAAAAAATATTTGCAGTTGTGCAATAGTTGACATGAATAAAAATTGTTTACGTAAATTGTAAAAAAGTAACAATTGTAAAATTGTTTTTGTAAAATATTCATCAACCTATGAAAAAATCAACTTACCAAGAGAAAAGTTCTCAATTAGTTGCCGAATACTTGAATGTGAATCACAAGATGATTATTTAGTATCAAACTAAGATACAATACATTTTAGAAAATATCTGCAAATAGATTTTTATCACATTCCAACACATATTAGACTAACTAAAAACTTGAATTATGTAGTACATTTCACATGTCATTAAAAACTAACCTTAACAAATGCAAATTGTATTAACATCGAACAAGTTCTCACATATATAAATATCTACCAACAATAAAAGTATTCAGAAGTATCAATGTATTCATATCATATACAGCATTCAATTTGCTAACTTAGTAAGGAAATAGTTGACACACATCTATGTCTTACCATGGGAAAGTGATTTAAAGTTACATTTTTATGATTCAGAGTCAGAATACTAGAGCCAATTCATATTGGCTCTCATTTCAACCAGGGCCAACTAAGCACCATAAATGCAATGGTACACATCAAAGGAATTGAAATAAATCAGAAAATGTTATGGAAAAGCATCTAAAATTAAAAAAGTTAAGTGAAGCAGGTATAAATTAAGCAGACATTATTGAGAACCTGAACAACAATTGAGCCAAAGTTCAATTTTTGAATTCATGCATGCCATTTTCACCACTGGCTTAACATTCCACACATGAACAATTATTTGCTGTAAGTTTGAAAATGACATTACCAATACATTAGCAGATGGACTGCACACAATTAATCCATGCTAAATAGGACTATTTCTAGCAGAACAAATTTTTGATTGAATAATTCCATAACTTTTACAAATAATTAGATATTACATTTTCTAAAGAGAATAAATTCAAGTTTGCAAAATTTCTTAAAGCCCATTTATTTAGGCAAGTTTGTGCCTGGTGAAACAAAAATATCTTTCAGAAATGTGATTTCAATTTAAAAATTTGGTCAATATCGTGTTTAATGCGCTCATGGAAATTATAAATTCCGTTCCGAAGAATCACCAAAGGAACACATTTAAAAAGGTTTTACACGAATGACGTTCTGCTCGCTGATGCGTTATTTATGAGTTATTCAACTTTGAAATTTTAATTTTCCACAGCAGTTCCAGTGAGTTTACGGTTGAGCGGAAGCTGTTAGAGTACGTTTGGGTACTTAGTAATTGATTATTTACCGATCCCGCGGAGCCTGAACCCACATCTACGATGTTTTAGTTAATAACACAATAAAGGTTACCACCCAAAAGTATTACGTTATAAAAATATTCGGAAAATAAATCTACGGTATTCACTCCTACGGTTTCGCTAATGCTCTAAGGACGCCGCCATACTGAAACATGTTGAGTGCATATCGATTTAAGTCTTAATAATTCCAGTCCCGCTAATATTTTTGTGTGATAACCTCTATTGTGTTATTAACTAAAACATCCTAGAAGTGGGCTCAGGCTCTGAAGGCTCCGCGGGATTAGCAAATATTAAATTACGCCATAAATTGCAAAAACAAAACTTTTCCCCCGCTCCGGCATTGTTGGAACAACCTCTCCTTTAGCGTGGGAAAATCCATTTCATGAGCGCAGTTCCTATAACTTCAAAGTTAAATAACTCGAAAATAACGCATCAGCGAGCAGATTGTCATTCATGTAAAATCTTTTTAAATAAGGTAATGTACTATTTCTCGTATGCGCTGTATTTTACAATAAATATTAGCGAAACCGATTTCGCTACGGTCACCGCCATTTTGAAACTGGAATAAAGTGATTCACTATTGAAGTCCCGCTAATTGTTATTGTGTTCTTAACTAAAATATCGTAAAAGTGTCTCCGCGGGGTCGACAAATAATTATTTACGTTGTATATTGCAAAAACAATAACTTTATTCCGCTCCGAGCACTTGCGCCATTGTTGAAACACCCTCTCCTTTTGCGCGGGAAACCAATTTCAGGAGCGCCGTTCCTATAAATTCAAAGTTGAATAACTCGCAAATAAAGCATCAGCGGGCAGAATGTCATAAATGAAAAACGTTTTTAAATATGCTTCTCTAGTGATTCTTGGGAACGGAATTTTTATTTTCCCTGAGCGCATTAAACCCGATATTGACCAAAAATTTTGGTAAATTTTCAGAACATACTAATTGAGTTTCGAAATTTTGTTGCTTGTGTTATGGTAACATGATAAAAAATTCTTTTCTTCTTTGCACTTTCCGTCGCAAATGAGTTTGCAAGGAATTATAGCAGTAACGTTACGTAACTTGACGTAACTTAACCTCACGTATACAAGTTTTATAAAAGAGGAGCGGGGCGATACTTCACTGGCCGAAAATTAACAGGAACACAGATAGAGATAAGCCCCCTGGCGGCAACATGTGACAATGTCAGTGAGCTGTACAACAACTTGGAAAACAATAATGCCATGATATTTACCATTTCAAAGAAGAAAACTGTTTAGAAAGAAGGAAATTACCTTACCATCCTAACTCATTAAATACTCATTTGCGATGAAAAATGTGTAGAAAAAGTTGTTTATTTTGATGTCATTATTATTATACAAGCATTAAAATTTCAAAAATTGATTAGTGTGTTGTTCTGAAAAAATACCAAAATCTGTAACCAGTTAAGAATGGGATATCTATCTTTGAAAGTAAAGAAGAATACATACACTGAACACATAAAGTAGAATTGAACTCCAAAATTAAATTAAGAGTCTTTGAACTCACTGGTGGGATAAACAGATTTTAGCCTGAGTATATTTAAATTTGATATTTCTTGTTTCCATATTTGGGATTGCAGTGCCCAACAAATATGTCAACGTTCAAGAAGAAATTCACTTATAAACATTGAAACATAGCTTTGGACAGTTTGAAAGTGTTCATTTCTACAAACAAAATTATACAACATATCATATTTAATAAAAAATTTATCACTTTGCATGAATCGCAATGCTAATAGAAATTTGAGAGCGAAGAAAATGCTAATATTGAGAAAAAACAAAATCGAAAACGTTCCGGAGTCCAGCTCCATCTTCAGTTCTGTAAAATACAAAGAATTCAAAAAAGCGCAAAAAGTACAAACATTACGAAGAATACAAGCAATACAAAAAAGTAAAACGAACATAATTGTATCAACAAAAAGATAAATAAATGTCAGACTATGCCTAAAGACTAGCAAGAAAGTGACGAAAAAAATACACACTAAGAATTTACTATTTGAAGGGGGTAGGAACTAAGCATATTATTTAGGGAAGGCTTTCCTTTAAAAATAGGAAGGGATTCTAAAATTTGTAGGTCAAACTCATTAGGAGCGCTGTCAATGACTTTAAAATCTTCCTCACAGCATGGTAGCGTACGGCTGAATGAGGAGGATGTGCAAATAAGTTCCCAGTACGGTGGCTCCTTCCGCGGTGTTCTGCTATTCTTGTGTAAATACTGCGTGACATCATCCCGACGTACGCCGATGTGCACTGCAAACAACTATATTTATAAATGACAGAAGAGCGCATTAGACCAGGGATGGATTCCTTGTGCTGAAAAAAAGCTTATTTTGCTTTATTAATCAAAATTACACTCAGGTTAATAGCAGGAAAATACCTATCAAAAAGAGACTTTAATTCACGGGCCAGTTTTTCCGATGGGGAACCAAAATAGGGTAGAGTGCAGTAATGGAAACTATCGGATCTGACATCAATGTTCGACTGAGAATATTTTCCAGATAAAATTTTTTTAATTTGGGAGTCTACGATTCCTGTAGGAAAACCATTATTATAGAAGAAATCTCGTAAAAAATCAAATTTTGCATGTATATCATTGAACGACGAACGTATATTCTAAGCCCTATTTAACAAAGTCTTTATTCCGTTTACTTTGAAAATTTTTTGACAGAAACTAAAAAAAATAGTACCCAAACCAGTAAATGTTGGCTTACGATAAACAGATGTTACAAAACTTGCACCATTCTTTGAGATCAGACAATCAAGAAACGATGATTTGTTACAGATTTCCATTTCCATTGTATATTTAATGGATGAGTGTTTCCATTCAGATAATTCAGAAAAGATTAGGCATGTGAAGAGCTCTTAAAAAGTAAAAATGTATCATCGACACACCGGCTGTAAAAAACAGGCTTGAAAACTGCAGGACAATTGGCTAAAAATTTTTTCTCGTGGAAACACAAAAATATATTCGCAAAAGTTGGTCCTAATGCGTTACCCATTGCGATTCCCTCTATTTGTTTGAAAAACTTTCCTGCAAACGAGAAAAAAAGAATTCAGCACCGAAAGCTCAAGCAACGTCCCGAAAAATTTCCGATTAAGGGTGCCTGCACACCAAAAGATTTGAAGCGAGCAAGCTAGCGAGCTTGAATTGATTAACATGGATTCCTATGGGAGTCCACACACTGCAAGCAAGCAAGCGAGCAAGGGAGAAAGACTGAAGATTGGCTGAAGCAAGAATGCGACTTCAAGATGGTTTCACGCTTGAAAGCTGCAGCGGGTAGCCTCTGGCCATGGTAGAGTTTGACCGTGCGTCTGGCAGTGTGCAGTGAGATGTCGAAGAGGGAGGTGTGCTGCTCAATTCTTCCAGCATATACTGAACTCCTTATATCCGAAGTTAATGCGGTACTGTGCCTTTTGAACTCGAAAGAGCCATAGCACAGGGATAGATAACATGTTTTAAAGCAATAGGATGAACTAGGAATAAAATTCAACGTCACAAACACATGCTTGTACCGATTTTTTTGTTAGAGACCTCTCTCCATGATATTTAGGAGCCAACTGGCTATCTTTTGGTGTGCGATAGATCTCGCCTGACATCTTTCTCTCTCGTTTGCTTGCTCGCTTCCAGTCTTTTGGTGTGCAGGCACCCTAAGGCCTATGATTTTATCTTCAGGTGTACGAAACAAAGAATTTAAACATTTATCTATAGTTTCACAAAGAGGAATATTTGTGAATAGGTTCTCAACGTCAAAAGATACCATTGTTGAATTTTGGGCATTTTCGATAGTTTTTAATTTCTTACTAAACTCGAAAGAGTTCTCAACAGTGAATTCGTTAGTTGTCAAATGATTTAAAACAGGCACCAGAAATTTAGCTAGTTTATAATTAGGAGTATTGACAGCTGAAAAAATGGGTCGGAATTGAAACACTGTAGCAAAGTCTGGCTTGCGAATTTTGGGTAAGCCATAAAGGACACCTGCACTCGATCCCGAAAACTGAAGTTTAGAATAGGTTTCAGCTGATAGTAGAGAATTGTCTTTTAGTTTCCGTAGGAAATTGTTAATACGATCTTCTAGCTTTAGGATGTATTTATTAATAGGGTCAAAAACTTCAGTAAATTTTGAAGAATCAGGTAGTCCTTCAAAAAGACTTTTATGATATTGCTTTTTATCTACTATTACCACCCCCCTACCCTTGTCTGGTTTACAAACGATCAGTTCATCATTGTTAGCAAGGGACTTTAGAAGCGAAAAATCACCCTTCCTAAAAATGACCGAAAAAACTTTGTAGGCTTTGAAACCGTAAAAATGCTTGTGAGCCAGTGACTTCAACCTACCCAGGAACTCTGCATAATTAGAGGAATTGTTCTTTTTTATAATAAACGCAAGCTTCTCAAAAGATAATTTTTTTTATAGAAGTCGATTTTAAACACCGGGATGCGCTAGTGTCAACAGTTAGTAGATGCCCCCTTCTCGCACGATCACCTGATAGATATCAACTGAACGCGCCAGGGTATACGTATCGTCACCATTGGGGAATGAAAATGGCGGAGAACTTGGTTGACGAATGCTTATTTACTTATATTCAAGAATTATTTCCGTTTCCTGATGCGGCAAACTGTTTTAAAGGACTTGAAATGAGTTTTTAACGTAGCATCTTTAGTTGAGTGTATTTTGTTTCAGTACTCTGGTCTGGGGTCGCTCAAAATTAGCCCAGTTGATTTAGATCAGAGAAAAGTTGGGGTTGAAAAGGCTTGCCTTTGAAAAAGTGATCTACATTCTGAAGATGCCAAATTTTTAACTGTTGATGGTAAGTTTTAAATGCTTCCATATATATCGTAGGCAGGACATGCATGTGATTTACTCTCTAATGCCATATCGACCTATATGTTCCTTTGATGTTCTCTGTAGTAATCACACATATGTAGGAAATGATGAATAGGAAGAATAATTTTCTTGTAGAAAAGCCTTTCCCAAACAGATAAAAATCTCATTGAAGGGATTTAATGTCTGGAAAATTATTAAATTTTGAACCTAAATCAATTTGGTGGTAAATTTGCTCTGTTCTTGTAGCATTTTATGAGCTAGTCGTGAAAAAATGTATTTTTTTACTATTCAACTGCTGAAATGAAGGCCAATTATTTTAAGATCCATCAAACTTCTTTTAGACTACTGTTGATGTGTTTGAAAACTTTGAAAAGTATAATTAGCAGGCTTCCGGTTTGAGAATTGAGATTTTGTTTCTGGATGCAAAGAAAACCTTGGCTATTATAATCTGGAAGTTGTTAGTTTCATTTGAGATAAAGGTGCATGAAAAAATCAATTCCTAATTGTTTTTTAAGACAACCAATACAATGTTATAAAATCAAAATTTCATTACATAATTCAGCTAAGCTTGCAATCTACCTACACAGGCTCAAATAAGTCATTGTGACATGTCTAGTACAAAATAATGTCTCGTTCAAAATGTCCAGGCTGTGTTTTAGTATTTCTTGTTGTGTTGAATAGCATTGGTGAGATGTTTTCTAATATAAGCTTGATACGAGCAACAATATTTTAATACACAGCACATTTGTTAACCCTCATTACAAACTTTAACTTTTTGCAGGACAGAACATATAATAGTATATGAGTTATAGAAATTTCCTTTAATTTCTTTGGTATTGTAGGCAGGAAATTTTTTGCTATTATAACAAAATGATGTGAAGCTAAAATCCTATTAGGGATGTCTCTTTTTTGCCATTTTATATCCTTACATTTTAAATTTATTCCAGATCAAATTCCTCTAGTAAGAAATTATTACTAAAGTTATTTTTTGACACCTCACTCATAATCATTTACCATTAGAAGCTTGTAAATTGTATTCAGTAGATAACCTTTTTATTTCATAACCTAGCATGAAATGATGCATTGTTTTATTTATGTTAATGTTTCCTAAAATTAAAGTTTTCATTTGTCGAATGTGACATCTTGGAAAGATGCCATATGCTCACAGAATGAGGGGCTAGTTTTCAAATATTTCTTAATCTACCAGAGAATAGATTGGCAAGTAGATAATGTCGGTAAAGTATGGAAAAGTGAATTCTTTTTCAATTCCTGGTTCCTTCTTTTACCATATTTGGGGTCAGGTGAACCCACTGTAAACTATTATATTCTGGCATTTGACCACATAATGTTTGAGGGCTGGCATAATGCTTGGGGTGTTCTCAACTGTCATGACTAGAGACTAATAAATTCCAGTTTCTGTGAAGCTCAAGTGATCTATTACTATGTGATCTTTCAGTGGAATCTAAAAAATTTCCTTGAAGTACTACAGATATATATATTCTATGCTGTATAATTGATTTGTACTAAGAGTATCGGTGTACATTCACCATCCTTCCTCACTATGTTTTTCACACTAGTTTTTTTCATTTCATCTGTCTATATTGGTAAGCATTTTGAGACTTCACATAAACCAAATTGAAGTTTGCACAGAAATTAAATCAGGTTAAAGAATCTACATTCAGCATTTGTTCCTTCTTTGTATTCTTTGATGTTGTTAGCATGGTTAGTGAGTAAATTTCTCTTCTCACTAATTTCAGATTAGTGCAACTTAGTTTTTTCTCCATCAGCTGTTCCTGCAAAATGGGATGACTGAGGTCCTAAAAAATTGAGCGTTTCAAGGCGAGCCAGTTCTAGAAATCAGGATCAGCTGCTGCACCCTTTAAGAGCATGAGGATCACCTCAGCTTCTTGGAGGACACCATCACGGCTGACACGAGTGTAACAAATCTGGATGCTTCACTTCTTGACTGAGAGCAGTAGTTTCTCAACTGTTAGTTGAAATGAATCAGTCAAATGAAATGACTAGTTCTTGTAGAATAGCTATGTCTGCCATTTGTATTTTAAACACTGGCACCAAAGATGTTGTGAGCTCCAATTCAGTATTGGTTGACCAGAGAATTGTGTTGATGGCTCAACTGAGGGCTTTAAGTTGGACCTGTCACTCAAACCTAGAACAGAAAGTGCTATGGTGAGAATTGATAGCTGGTTTGGACTATTTGAGTCACAAGATAGAAGGGCACTTTCTCTCCTGCTTGATATTGGAATGTTTACTGAACATAGAGTTCCCTGCCATTGCATGATGAGAATTTGTGTACCTTCTAGACATCAGTCAAAAGGTCACTACATCAAAGTGCCCATTTGAGGTCCTAGGTGACCCATATCAAAATAAGGTTGTGGCCTCTGATGAAATTTTTGTTTCTACACTTGTACCTGTTAAAAATGTAATTGTTCAGTTTACATTTTTCCATTAATATTTGATAAGTTGAAAATCCTCCATCGTTGAATCATAGTAATATACCTTGCAACTAGGGTACGTTACTATTAGCCGTGTTTAGTTTCAATTTAATTTTCATCACTTTATTATAAATTTTTCCTAGTTATGGACATCCTTTATTAGAGTTATGTGTTGACAGGAACACATGAACTTCAGTCTCTAGGGGCTATCATATCTGTTGGTGAATTCATTTTTGATACATGATAGTGAGACTCATGACTACAAATGACCAGTGCCATTTGAGATAATACCAGGGCTCGCATGACTATACTGATGTCTCTGATTTGCTGAGGATTTTTTGATGCTCAAAGTAACTTCTCACAAGTGCAACTTTTCAATATAATGCTGTCCCTGTCTCGAGAAATATAATTTTATAATTTTTGGGGTATAGTTGATTCATTTGCTTCCCCAACACTCGTATTGTTGAGTCTTTTTAGAAATTTGTTTTTAAACATTGCTGAGCCCCAACCTCTCCAGCAGGTTATCGTCCTTGGATTTGAGCGTGTGGAAACGGTGTGTGAACTTCAAGTGGAAAACACCATCTCGTCATCTAGCGTGCTGAGAACTGCAAATTCTCCTTCGATCTTTTGTGAAAAACTTGTTGATTTATCTCCTATTCCTTTTAGAACCATAACTACTAATATTCACGCATCTTCTGGCATGACTTCTTGAGACCAATTCGCTAGAGTTTCTTCAGAAGGTACTACTATTGTCTCAATGGTAAGAAGCGTGTCCATTGGGAAAATATTATTACCCGAGTTAAAGAATCGGTCGTTTTTTTTAGTAGAATAGGGTTTCATTTTGTTAAAGAACCACTCATTTTTCGATTCATTTTCATCCTTTTCTTCAGCACCTACTACTTTTTTCTTCAACTTATGTCTTGTTTGAACTTTTTCCCTAACCCGGTGTCTATGCGTATTGTGTCCTGTGCATCAACGCACGTGGTACTACGCAAGGATGTCCTATGTGGGAGGAGCACATGGTGCACAGAATCCCCGAAGACGTGTCCATACCAGATGTTCCATTCCCCTCAGTCTGTTATAGAATTTTTTTGTGGAAACGGAGCATTAAATTAAAAACTATTGTACAAATGTTTGGTGGAGCAGATCCTGCTGGTACTCAAAATTGCATCATAACCTGGATGACTCGCCGCTGAAAAGAAACAATTTCTGGTGCTAATTTCGTGTGAGATAGTTTGTTTCTGTGCAAGATATTTGAATTAGTTCAACTGCCAGTAAAATGTTAGAATAATTTAAAATTTGAGTTACATGCTACGAGGAGAATAATTTGCCTACGTTAGGATTGAGCCCATTTACGCGTATTTATTGAGCAGCCACTGTTAAAGAACTGCCACGCTACCACGCTGGTTCTGTAACTGGTATTCTGAGGACAAAAATTTCCTATATTGTAAAATATATACTGGATTGAATTAACCAAAAATTTGTTACTTCTTGGAGACATTGTTATGCCGCAAACTCTCACTTGCAAACGGACTTCTCATTTTGTGGATATGAATAAGGTACACAATATTTCTGTGCACAATCCAATGACTGAAGTTTCTCTAGCATTTGCATTTTAATGTTCATTAATTGGTGCTTTAATTGTGAGTTAATGGTCGGTTTAATTGTGATTATTTAATTTTGGGGTTTAACTGATGCAGTACATTGATATGCACAAAATCTTTCTCTCCGTTAATAATGCTCTAAATAACAATAGGTGAAACTTTCTTTGAACTATTCTCGTATGTAAACGTAAATGTAGTGAGAATGAATGTAAAATCGTTTTAACAAATATATTATGAGTACTTCTGTTACTCATAAAGGAACTACGCGTGCCTAAATTTTCTTTCAAATGCAACGCAATGCGCGATGTAGCTGAGAGAAATTATGTCCAAACGAAAAAGTTAAAAATAAGGCCAGTGAAACGAATAATTTCCTTTCATTTTATTGTGATGATGCATGGGTAGTTTTCCCTCTACTTGCTGATGATGTCGTCTTGATCCGAAAGGGCTTTGTGAAGGCCGTCGGCACTCGCTTTCCAGTCCATTAGCACTGTTTCTCCAGTCTCCCAATTTCTCAGTGGTTTCAACCACGTCTTCGGTGTCCGTAAAATTGATTGGAGTGTATTGGTTCTTGTCCGTTTTAAGAAGAAAATTGTGTAAGAAGTATGTAGCAAGACAATTTGATTTACTTTCGGTGTGGTTGTTTCAATCGGCCGCCGAAAAACCTGGAACCGACTGGCAAGCATGTCAAATGCGTTCTTCACTACTTGTCGAGCTCTGCTCAGCTGTTAATTAAAAATTCGTTGCTTCTTGGCTGGTACTTCTTGTGAGTAAGGCTTCATGAGTTTTTTTGTTGAAGGAAAAGCATCATAAGATGGTAACTGGAACAGTGATATTAGTATCCGGCAAATCTGCACTTTCTGACATGTTTAGAGTATTGCCGTCAATGTGGCCTTTGAGGCGAGACTTCGCGTATACATCTTCGTCTGAAATTCGCCTATATGTACCAAAATTTGCCTATTTGTCCGAGAATTTGAGGTTGACATCCACGACTGGAAAAGGAACAATGGAAAATGACCCCTTGTAAGTGAAGAACGGGATTCACTGTGATTAGTTGGTGAGATAGCTTCGTACTTGCCGTCCATCGGACCTAGACGAAGGGAAATTCCAAAGCTGCCAGATTTGTGTTGCCATAATCATTCTTCAGTTTTGGATGGTCCGAGATACAAGCGGCGAGTAAATGAGTTACTGCTTCAAAACCTCAGATAGTATGCCGCTGACTGTTGACTTTCCCATCCGAAATCGAAAATGGTGAGAGCTTCTGCTTTCCCCTGAAGTAAACAAATTTACTGTAACTGTTACTCCAGTTCGAAACAGGTCGGGTGAACCAAATGAATACATTTATGTATCGCCTCGAAGTAACTTTAACTCTTCAAACATGACGTGTTGCCTCAGTACGCCAGCATTTTGATGGCTCCGATAACCTAGAATCGACAAGCCTGTTGCCAGGTACCTCAGAGTGACGGCCAGACGATCATTCGCTGAAATTTTGCTCCTCATGTTCTTGTCCCTTTTCTGGATGATAGTGACTCTCTCTAGTAGCCAGGAAAAGACGCTGGTGCTCATCCTCAGGAAGTTCCTAGAAAAAAAATTGGTCACTTCAAACTGTGAACGCAACTGTAAAAGTTGCGTTCTGGATAGCATTTGAATTTCTGTTCAGATTGATGCTCATTAGCAGGGAAATTTTGATCCAAAAATGAAATTGAATTTGTTTAAAGTTAGCAGTAGTGATGAACAAGTCTCGAAGGTTACAAAGCTGAATATTTTGCTTGTAAAAGTTCATTGATTTTTACCAATCTGAGTTTCATTTAGGACAGAGACATGAAAAATAGGAGTTACGCCTCTTTGAAAATATGTTTAAAATTAGATTCTGAGAAATAATTTCATTTGGGCGTACACGGGAATACAGACAACGTGCTCATTATCAGACGGAAAAAGATGCTATTATTTCAGGATTAAAAATTTGGATTTGAAGAAAATATAAATCCTTGCACTTCACAGTTGAAGGGGCTTTCAATTTCAAAGATATTTTTCCCAGCAAAAGCCGGGAAGGCTAAAAATTGCAATGCGCTGGTGCCCCCGATAGAAAGGTATTAAGTGCTTGATTGAATCGAAGATTTTCTGAAGATGAAAATTTTCATTTAAAGCAGAAAGCTAATAATGAATGTACATGAAAAATATATTTGCATAGCTTAAAAAGTTCTAAAACGGGATAATTTGCACACCTTAACTGATTGTACAATACACACATATTTTCATAGCTTTAAAAGATTTAGGGCTAGATAATTTGTGGAATTTAGTACAGGACTCTTCAAAAAGGCAGTAGTACGTAGCCTACACCAGAATGAACTATTGAATACTGCGATAAACTTGCAACGTGGAGTTCATGCAGTCCTATTGTTCAAAGCGTGAATTGGTAATACAGTATTAAAAATTGTAAAAATAAATAAATAAAACTGAATTCATTAAATCCCTACCTGTAGGAATCAGCGTCTTCCAATCGCATTCCTTTTACTCAAATGTTTGCAAGTCCTTGGTCATTACATCGGTCGAAAATCTAAGCTCACAACCTTTTGGTTATTCAACACATGTTACCAATAAAGCCATTTCGTAGAGCGTTATGAAGTCTCAAATTTGAGAAACACTTGTGGCGCCATCCATCTTGCACGGCTGCTAGCCAGGTACTGAAGCAAATGTAACAAAATCAAATGGTGACTGATCGCTACGAAACCCTGAAGCGTGTGACAGCTCTCTTCATAATACCGTCAAGCTACCCGATTAATTTGGTAACGTAGCACTAAGGATTGGTCATCGTATGATGCCGCCTTAAATGTACGTGTTCAGTTGATATCTATTATTTGAGCAAAAAAGTTATCGGGAGGCTTCCTGATTTTAAGTAAAAAGGAGAGAACTAAAAATACCGTATAAAACATTTACTCGAATTAAAAATTGCAAGTAAAACAATGAAATTGAACGTTTCGAGCATTCGCTCATC
>JACJUY010003474.1:37337-82518 GCA_014220935.1 Platorchestia sp. MABIK
TGACTTTTGGATGAGATAAAAGAACTAGACAGCGAGGAACGATCATTAAAATGGTGGCTGAACGATGCAATTTGAGTTTGCTGTAATATAAAATGATACCAAATCATACACACGCACGAAAGATCATTATAACATTCTTCGTATTATTCTTCGTAAAAACTCAACTGGGTAGCAAAGTGCACCACTTCCAGTACAGTCTCGATGGCGCCCTGGGGAAGCGTCATTCACAAGGAGACCCTACAGCTGTAACTCATGAAGTGGACGAAAAGAAAATGTTCAGAGAGCTCCATGAGGTGACGTCTCTTCGTTCAATACGTCTCTCATAAAAGGAAACCCAACTTGAGTTCTTCTAATTGAATTAGCCTTTTGCATTTTTGCTCACGGGACCTGACATTTTGTTCACCGACACTCGTTATGATTAACAAATTCTTTCCTTGAATCACTGAAAGAACAGTGTTAACAAGATTGCATCTCAAAAACGCGAATCAATCGAACTGCAAGCTTTAATGACGTTGGATGATAAATGCAAATTTAAACATTTTAATTTACTCTTAATGACTCTACTTTGCCTCAAACACATACATTTTTCAGCAAATGTGTGAAGCACGGTATAAAAATTATTTATACACGAGACAGCTTTTTGCTTTTCTGGGCACTGATGTTTAGCTTTGCGCGTATTGCGTTAGCGATTTTGTGTGTCGTGACATACGAGTACAAAGAGACTTTGGAGAGCTTAGAGCCACTGCCGTTGCCTAAAAGTTTTCTTCACGCTAGAATACAGAGACATTAAAAGTGAAGTTTCTTTTTGGGTTTCACGCGGGATCTCTGTGTCTGGAACTGATTAGATTCAAACGCTCTCAAAGGATTGCACTCCGCCAATTTCACATTGAATAACCAGCGTCACTTCGGACTAATGAAATTAGAGCCGGCCTTTGCAGCCGAGGTGGCTGCCCAAAGGCTGTGGAAATGTTGCTGAAGGCAAACCATACTGTCAAACTGCATCATCAGGTAGCTATGGTCTCTATTATTGTGGCACGTCAAGGATATGTTGAGGATCAAAACGTGTAGCGCGCGTACAAAATGATTTCGGACTAGTTGATTTAATACATGATGAAGTTCTGAATACTGGAGTTTAACTAATTTTTTGAGTTGGCGTACGTGGAGAATATCACCATTTAGTTTTTTTAGAACGATTCGTGAGTAAAAAAATGCACACGCTTTTAAAAATATATTTATTTATTTCAATCTTTTAGCTACAAAACTCACCCATTATCAGAAAAATTATGTTAAAGTTCCTTTATATTAGACCTTTAGAACAAAACCATGGAGAGTGAGTTAGCGAGGCATGTTCTCTGAATGACGGCGAGCAATACTACCCAGGTAGCAAAATTTATTGACCTAATATTGAGCCAATATACAGTCTCAATATTGACTGGATATTCAAAATGAACATTGGGGAAATACCTTATTTTGGAAAATTCGGTTGATATTGGAAAAAAATATTGGCCCAATAACAATATTATCATCAACCCAATATCAACTAATTATTGTGTCAATATTGATTAGATAATGAGGTGTTCCCTTCAATATCATTGGATTGATACTCAATTCTTGATATAAGGTTGATATTGGTAAAACAAAATTGTCCCGATAATGATATATTCACTTCTCCAATACCAGCTATTGATTGTCACTATGGACTAGATACCGAGGTTGTTAGACCAAATGCAGCTGCTTCCGCCGTTGAGTTCCGTTAGCGGCGTGAAGCGGCGGCCTTATTTATACTTCCCCTCCACTTGGTATCGGTGATACGCAGAGGAGAAATTATAAGTTTAAGGCGTAAGAATTTACATTGGGTGTATATCAAAGTTACTGAGCATACATAGGTAGACTAGAATTGAGGTTTGAGGGGTAACTAAGGAAAGGCACTACAAAATGTTCCTTAAAAAATACAAGGTGATCGGGCAACCTGTACATGCAGTTTGATCCCGTCAAGTATGCGTAATTGTTCAATATATAGACATTTATTGCTACAGTAACATATGACAAACGATTATAACATATTTTTTTGAAAAAACCAGACCATCGAAACTCCTTGGACGACTGAAAAAATAAGAACTGTGAACCTGTGATTACACTAATTCTGACTTTACATATTATTGTAACGTATTCACATTTCTTGATATCTGTCAAATATATCTGCACTCATTAATGACTGAAATAACTATTCATTAACTTAATTGGTACATTTTATACATATTACTCCGTATTATTGGCTTACGATATCAACCCAATGTTTGGGCAGTAATAATTTATATTTTAACAAATTTTATTAAATTGCGAGATTTTTAATTATTATGAGATAGTTTCCACTTATTTGAATATCATACATATACATGTACACTGTTAGTTTAATATTAGAAATAAAACTATTTACTACATTGTCCCAATAACAAGTTGATATCATAAATAAGTATATCTTTTTTCGATATACCCAAGATTACAATATCGGGTCAATAAATAATTATCAACCCAATATTAGCCTAATAATTTCTTGCTACCTGGGTAGCCCTTATGATAATGAGAATGAGAGCACTAAGAGGAGAGACTACAGCTTACTGAAAGATGAGACTGGCTTCTCCTCAAAAAATTATCAAAGAAAACTTAAACTCTCGTTGTTCTCCATGTTTATTAAAGGATTCTGTAGTTCGATTTTTAAGACCTCGGCGATTTGAAGGTCGATTACGTTGTTGAAGGAATAATTACCAAAATTGCAGGTACTACTATACTTAATTACCGTAACTCATACATGCGCGTAGCGTTATATAGCTAGCCTCTGTACAATTTACAATTGAAGTGGTACACAACTCTACTCCTCGAGAGTTCACATGTTTTTGATCGAGTAGAGAATTATGAGGAATTCTGGAATTAGTTGAAGAAAGTCGGAAAACCATTGTGTTTTATGAGATATCCCCTCATGGGGACGACAACTACTTAATCTACGCGTTTGTGAAAAAAAGTTCCCGGGAGGAAGAAGTGAGGCCTCGAGTTGAAGGTTGGGTAGGCCATACTTTGTTGAAATGGAACAGTTTTTCCTCTGTTATGACCCGTTGTTTTTTCGGCACACTCTTGTCCAATTTTCAGTACCTACTACATTCTTTAATTTATATCCATTTTTACAACTTTTTTCTTTGCTTACTTCTTCTCTGTGCAGGGGATCTTGTGTGAGAACGCACCTTGTGCATAGATTCCACGTTCCCTTGACCAATACTAAATGGTGTCTTCATCCTTCTTCTCTTCGGAACTCCTTTGTTGTGGTTAGGGAGGCTTAAACTAACTTATAATCTAATCTGTGCTACGAGCCAGCATTCTTACATCAAATATACCTATTATGGGGAAGAAAAATGCGAATTTTTATCTAGTTTAGATAATCCCTTATGGCAAGTAGGAGGATTGATGTTAATTGGACATTAATTTTGCATATCTGACCCTTGTTTGAAATGAAAATCATCGCACGCACGTTACTTTCGCGTATTTGGCTTGAACTAATGAACAAACTGCGCAAATAATATGAGCTGTACGTGTAGCTATTTAAGGAGGAAAAGCGTCGACATGATCAAAAAATTACAATTACAAATCAAACAATGTAATATGATGTTTTAATTTTGTCAAACGTGCCAGCCAGAGACTGTAGCAAATATCAAAGAATTTTAAATTATGTCCTCGTATTCGGCCGCTCAGGGTTCTTAAATTTTGCTGGAAAATGGTTCTAAATGTAATATGTTATTTAAATATAATGATCAACCATGTTAGTCCGGGACTGCAATAAATTTTAATGAATTTAGTCGCTCACAATGAATTTGAGCGAGAAATGTGTCTTGAAAAGAGTAACGATGCGGTGTTTACAGCTTTTTTATACCCATCTTTAATTCCGTCTTTAGTGATGACATATCCTTTTCGCAAATAATTCTATTCAGGTGTGACATAATAATGCTTCTCATATTCTAAAAAATATTGTAAACTAATAATCTCGATTCTGGAGAAGCAAAGAGAGGCTCTATCTCGAGGTTGATTGCGGAATTGATCTTAAGAATTATAAATAAAAGAGCAAAGAAAGTCGCTTTTAAATTCAAAATTCTTATTAAAATAGTCGAGCACTAAAAGAAGAACGTTTCGACCCGTAAGACCATTTTCAACTTCTGTCTGTAGAAAATAAAAAATTCAGTAAAATTTCAAGTAAAATGTTAGACGATGAAAAAAAAGAAGAGTAGCATCATACTGGTTTTTAGTGTGATGGAGAAGAGTGGAAGTGTCTACAGATCTCGTTCGGGGATGTTTGCTTTACGACCTCAAAGTGGGCTTATCACCAGCTGCATCAAGTCGCCGCATGTGTCAAGCGTTTGGGGATAGTGCTGTGAACGAACGTACTGCAATGCGTTCCTATCAAAAATTCAATTCGGAAGATTTGTCCCTCCGTGATGATCCTCGCAGTGGATGACCACAGGTCTTGAATGAGGGAGTCCTGAATGCGGCCATTGAACAGGACAGGTGTGGTGAACTTGCAAGACAGTTCAACGTTTCCGAGGAAACTATTAGGTTTCTCCTGTACCGCTTAGGTAACGCAAACTGAGCCAGCGGGTTCCACACGCACTGTCGGAGGTCCACAAGAGACAACGAGTGGCAGCCTGCGTATCGCTGCTTTCTCGTCACCGTACCGCATCCTTATTCAATCGAGTGCTTACCAGTGATGAAGAGTGGGTTCCGTACGAAACTCCCAAGCGTTCCAGACATTGGTTGTGACCTCAGGATGCTGCTCCTCACACCGCAAGACTGCCTATGCACCCACGCAAGATTATGCTTTGAGTCTGGTGGGCAGGTTGTCAAGTAGTTCATTATGAGCTGCTACCAACGGGCCAAACGGTCACTGGAGACCTATACCCGCAGCAATATTAACGTGTGCAACAGGCATTGCACCAGAAGCCAGCACTGGTGAATCGCAAAGGTGTGCTTTTCCTCCATGATAACGCCAGGCCGCATGTCGCGCGAGTGGTCAGGGATATCACACAGCAGCTTGAGTGGGAGACTGTACTATCTACGAGTACCTTATTCAACTGACCTTGTACCATCCGATTACCACCTTTTCCACTCCCTGGATAATCATCTTAGCGGCAAATCCACCAATGACGCAGACTTGCGCCAAGCCCTCACGGACTTTTTTGCGTCCAATATCCCCGAGTTTTACCTCAAGGGGATTGAACAGCTGGAGACACGTTGGCAGGTGTTGGATGCCGATGGCGATTATTTCGAAGACTTAATATAAGTTGTGGGAAATTCTTCCCACATTCGCCTGGTGTAGCTTTTTATTTTGAGCGTGTAGCGTAGGCCGGTGGGATTTTTTGCTTTTTTGGTCGGGGTTCCAGCAGTGTGTTCGGGTTCTAGTTTTAAACAAAAAGTGTGTTGTTCGCCTCCTTCTCTTGCTACCACGTGAGACGGTTGTGTGGCCTGGTGGCTTTGTGGACGGACTTCTTGTTCGCAATGTTTGCTGGTGACGTAGCTGTGCCGTGATCTGCCACTGACCCTCGACCACCGTGCCCTCGACCTTCTACTACCTCGCTGTTACTTTTACCTTTTAACTGGCAATACACCCAAGTATATTACCACCGAGGATGGTAATATACTTGGGTGAGTTTCGGGTATGAAATATTGATATATGATAAATATTTAAATTCAATATTTATCATATTGAAATTTTTATTTATCGGTTCGTTGGTTTGTCAACTAATGATCGTTCTTCTATGTCATTTCTTTAGTATACCAGTTACAAGTCAGCTTCGCTTCAGTCTGGGCTCTCATCTGCTGTTCTTTGTCTGTTTTTTTTTCGCCGAACCTGCAGGGTCTGGTGCATCCCTTCTGGTTCTTCGTTGTTGACAGGGTACGTTGTGCTCGAGTGCTTCCTGCGTTGATTCTCTGCAGTCTAGTGTTGAAATATTAACTTGACAGTGTTCGTTATAAATGCATCTGTGACTTGGCTTTGACAGTTATGGTGTTATTACTCGTTCCAGGTGTTCTTGGTTCGGTCTCGGGCTACTCACTCACGCGGTCCCTGTGCTGGCTTCTTAAACCATGGACTCTAGAGAGACCTGCACCGCAATTTAACCTAACATTTTGAAGTCTCTCAGTGAAGCAGCGTTGAATGACTGAGCACCTCCTATTCGGGGCGTCGAACCAAAACCCATCTACAGTTAGCGACGAAATTCTTCGTTCACCCCTCGTCTTTCAAAACTTGCAAGAATTACTTAAAAACTATTGTTTCTACAGGCATAAGATTTTCACAGGATGTGAAGCACATATTAGTGACAATAATACGAAGTTTTTAGAATAAAATTTTATTTTCGAAAAATTTAACAAGCTCAACTACAGAAACACGAAAAGATAAAATGATTCATACATTTGAGAACATTACATTTCGCTGAGATGCAGTTACCGTTATACTTGTTTTATTGAAAAAATTGGTGTCTAAAATGTTCTTGAACATTCAAGATGTGAGATCATTCTGAAAAATTGTGCTAGAGCTAACGGGGAGCCAGAGGAGTAGAGCTTTGTCATTCGTACACAAGCGGCACGATGGGTAAAACTGAGGAACTCGGTGTGCACCTCAGACAGAAGATTATTGACGGCCACAAAGCTGGAAATAGTTATGGCGACATATGTAAGCGTTTGAGCATCCCAAAATCTACAGTAATATCTGTTATAAAAAAATTTGCTAAGTTTGGTACTGTAAAAACGTTGCCTGGGCGGGGTCGCAAACAAAAACTCTAGGTGAGAACTTCTCGAAAATTGTGTCGTGAGGTCAACGCTAATCCACGAGTGAAGCTAAACGACATTGCCGAGAGATTGAACGCTTAGGGAACTAACGTGAGCAATCGCACAATCCACCGCTGTCTGAACAAGGAAGGCCTACACGGACGCCGACCTCGAAGCATTCCACTCTACAAACCATGTCATGTTGCTACTCGTTTAAACTTTGTAAAGTCACACTTGGATAAGGACAGAGGCTTTTGGGAGAGAGTACTATGGAGTGACGAAACCAAAATCGAGATTTTTGGACACAATGACATGAAGAAAGTTTGGTGTGAGAATGGTGAAGCTTTCCTGCCGAAGAACACTGTACATTAACAGTTAAACACGGAGGTGGATCACTGATGTTTTGGGGTTGTTTTGTTGCATCGGGTACTGGGAAATTGGTTGCAATTGAAGGGAAGATGAACTATGACTATATTCCTATTTTGAACGAAAACCTGAAGGCATTAGCTAATAGTTTGGGACTTGGAAGGCGGTGGGTATTTCAACAAGACAATGACCCAAAGCACACGGCCAAGTCAACAACTAGCTGGCTCCAAATAAATAAGATAAATGTGCTGCCATGGCCTTCGATGAGTCCTGATCTCAATCCCATTTAAAATTTGTGGCAGGAGTTGAAAGTCAACATCAACAAGAGAGCTTCAAAGAACCTTCAGGAATTGAAACGCATCGCCATTGAAGATTGGTACAATATTTACAATACAATTTATTTACCACTGGTGGTAAAGAGGTAAAATGTTTCTTAAGTCTAGTACAATTGTCAAATTTGAGTATAGGGGGGCCCAAACAAGTTCAGCGACTTCTAGGGCATCCTACCATCACGTTATTCTAAGGTGTACAATAAAGTTTAACCTAATTCACTTAATCTAGTTTCACATTTGACTGATCAACGAGATAATTAACTCTATATTTGATGCTTCATTTTGCAATATAGGTCATATGGATTATATTTAACAGTATATTCGATAAACGATTTAAAAGCAGACTGAAAATCGGCGATTTTACCCATGGCAAATTACGTTGTTATGACCAGACATGTAGGAGGCAAGATATGACTTGGTGATCTTACACGACTGGTATTCTGATAGGAGGTGAGACTCAAGATTTCTTTTGAACACCTTGTAAGAATTACTTTCACGGATCTTCGCAGGTATCGAGTTCCAAGTTTTAGTTCCAACGAAGAGGATACTGTGTTGGACCGGGCTTTTGAATAATATGGAAGCATGAATTTACTTCTATTTCGGGTTAAATGGTCGTGATGACCAGTTTGCGCAGTTAATAATTGTTTTAGGCTATTGTCGCCATCATTTGTTGATGTTTTGTAAATGAAATTACAAATGGAGATTTTGTAGAGATCCGAAATTTTAGGTATTTGTAAATTTTTGAATGAATCATTTGTGTGAGCATTATATACTAGGTTCTTTACCACACTGATGGCTCTTTTTTGCAGAATAAAAATGAAATTGGTTTTATTTTTATCAGTTCCGTGCCATGCTTCTATTCCGTATTGCAAGTATGGTGAAATGAGCGTTCCGTAGAGCATTTCTAAAGCTGTTTCAGGCAGGAAATTTTTAACTATATAGGATTCCGAAGGATTTTGATAATCTATTTCATCAGAAACTACGGAAAAGCTTGTCAAAAACTATAATAAAAAGGCTTTTAAATGTTACGAAGATGAAAGGTCACGCTATTGATTACTGAAAATGTACTCAAATGATAGATTCACTTCAATAAAGTGCAATACTACTCACTGTGTGAATAATTTTATCACATCGTGTTTCTGAAGTTCAGCTTGTTAAATCTTTCAAAAATAATGTTTTGTTCTAGAAATTTCGTATTATTGTCACTAATATGTGCTTCACACCCTGTGAAAATCTTATGCTTGAGGCAACAATGGTTTTGAGTAATTCTAGAAAGTTTTGAAATACGTGGGTGTACGAATTATTTCGTCGCTAACTGTAATTTAATTTTCAAGAGATCTCGAAGATCTTGTGATGCTAAAGTGGATGCAAATCTTTTTACCGTCCTTCTATGCGAGTTTCGCATTCCATATAATCTGAATCGAGTATTTTTTCAATTCAATTTAAATTCGTTCATTAAAATAGTTTTTCTACCCAAGTTAAATGTAGTGTGCGAAAATTTCTTACAAAGCAACGCATACTCTGAAGCGTTTTCTTTTTTTTCCTTTAAAAACAAATAGAACTTTTATGGGTACATTTTAAATCAATTTGATTTACCGTGTTGATAATTGACGTGAGCAACAACTGCATATTACAAAAATTAATTGAAGTCAAGATTTATTTTCAGAGCAAAAGTCTTATCATTACGAATGATTGAATAGAGGAAGATAACTATTTCTCAACAGCGTGTTGCATCTATGCATATTGATATGAAATGGCATCTAAGACGCTTTTGATGAGGTGTTAGTAGACACTGACCTCGTAATCATCAGTAAAATTAATAAATTCGTAGATACTTCGAAGCTCTCTCATGAGCGTTCACCGAGCGAGACCGACTTCCCATTCAAGCAGATCTGAACCCTCTTCTCCAATGATCGCAACCTGGCAAATGAGCTTTAACGTGTACAAATGTCAATTCATATATATTGGAAGTAATTATTGGCACTTCCTTAATACGCTGAATGATGCTAAAATTGAACATACTTGAACGGGTATGGTGATGTGCGCTGCGCACAACTGTAAGAATAAACCAAAGAGGCTCGCATATCAATCAGAAGCGTATCCTTCTACCTGAAAATAGAAGCCGCCATAAAATTATTAACAATAGCGACGTTTAACTGGAAGTTATGGAAGTTTTTTCACGGAATATTTTTAATTCACATGACTATTTCTTCGATGGAACTTCAAAATACGGAAATGATCAGTATAAATGGTACTTTATTGTTTTCTCCAATAGCTTGTTACGCGTATTGCTTCCAGAAATATTTTTTAATTGGCGAATTAATTCCCGTATTTTAGAGCACCACCTGAGAAATTGTCATGTGAAGTAAAATTAATATGTGAAAAATATTTTCATAACTTCCAGTTACGCGTCGCTCTTATTAAGAACCATAAGATGGCTTTCTTTTACCGGTACAATTAAGGATACGCTTCCGATTGATATACGGCCTCTGATTTATTTTTACAGTTGTGTGCAGTGCACATCATCGCACGTCGGCATGACGTCACGCAATTTACAGATCAGAGTGGCAGAGCGTCAGGGTAGAAGTTTCCGTACTGGGGCCAAATTAGCACACCCTTCACACTCTGCAGAACGCAATCACGCCTAAAATGCAATGCACCTATATCTTCTGCCGACTTCAAAATCTTAGACTCTGCGTCAACCCTTCATCACCTTAGAATTTTAGAGAATTTACATAATTTTAACCTTTTGCGTCCTGACGGCTACTCAGTGCCAAAAGGCTAGTGCTTCCAGTTTACAGAAATTGGCAAAATTTCAAAGTAATTTAACTATTTGGAAAATATTTTGAACTAAATGAAGAAATTAGGGCAGTTAATAGCATTCATGTAACTGTGTTTTAAATGTTTTAAGAGATTCCGTAAGCCTTGCAGGTGCAATTTGCTTTTGATTTCCACTCAGTTTAATTAAGCTTCATCGTCTGCGCAGCATATTTAATATTTTTTTGTTTAACTTGAGCGATTCTTTTCATACGTACATTGATTTGGTGAAAAGTTTTGACGAAAACCTATTTGAAATTTTTTCTCAGGTTTTTGACCATTTTTTTTGTGTCAAAGATTTGTCCCGTTTTACACACATTTTGAACGAAACATTTTTTATTTTAAAAAAGAAGTATGCACCTGCTCATGCAGAAAAAACTTACGCTCAGGCAATTTGCCTGGTATTTCAGGGTACTGACAACATCTGCTCCTGAGAACTTCTCCCTAAACTGTTTGAATTTTAGGAGACAAAATGTTTGATGAAAACCCGCCCTTAACAATACTGACAGTTCATGCCCGTTGCAAATAGTAAATAGACAGCAATCTTTTCAATTTTTATTTTTCTCTGACATATTTTTTTTTCCGTGATATCTTTTAATGACTGTCATTAACGTTTTTTTAATCTTTTATTTCAGACATGATGATTTGTACTTTTTGAACTCATGAAGGAGCTGGGCTCCGAAACCTTTTCCCATAAAATGTTATTGATTCCCATGGAATTTTCCTCATTTTCAAGTTCCTCATACTAAAATTTTAGCTGAAGACCAACAAAAATATCTTGGCATCACGATCACCAAAGATCTCAAGCATGAAAAGCATGTAGAATGAAGTGTCAAGAATGCGATCAAAATTCTTGGCTTCTTAGCAGGAAACTTTCAATAAAAGTCAAAGGACATCATACTTTTCCTCAATAAGATACAGGTTCGAGCACATACACACAGAATACACATTGCAACTCTGCATGGTTCACAACCGTAAGACAAGATATCAACAAAATGGAGAGAATTCAGAGTAAAGCAACAAAAATTATTCATGAATTCCGTAACCTCAGTTACGAACGATATCGGCAACTTACTATACTCATTTTTCTTGAAGAAAGAACATTGTTAGGTCAGTTAATAGAGACCTAGAAACATTTCAATGGCTTCCATGATGTTGCCCCAGAAAGTCCTTTCAACGCTGAGGACAATGTCCGAACCCTGAATAAGGGCCGGAAATTAGTATGAACAAATATCAAGACAGCCCAGGCGCTAAATTTTTTTCGATTTAAAATCTTTAGAACCTGGAACCTGCCCCTAAGAAATCTTATCTCTGCTAGCACGGTAAATACGTTCAAAAATCGTCTTGACCATTACCGAATTGGCAATCCCCCAGTTTTCTTAAGTACGAGGGTTAATCGGGCTACCACGTTGATTTAAAGAGATAAAAATATTTGCGTACTTCAACATGTATTATCGGAAACCGTATTTCTTTTTGTCATGTAATATTAATTTCAGTGGCAATGCTTCATCAGATAGTACCATCACATTGGCGGAGAAAAAAGGAAATTTTAGATAAAATATTTCTTGTGAGATGAAGAAAACAGTCAAATCACAGGACCACTCTTTGCGCGAAAAGATATCGTGTTGACAAATGTACTGTTCTTGTGTGTGAAAAATGATGATTGTAAATCTGTTTCGGTAGTGCCGGTGAACGACTAGTGTTTGATGGCACGGGACTTAGAGACGACCTGATGTTGGGCCACTTGATTCGTTTTTGCGGTCGTTTTCTGTTCTATTCTATTCCAACATTTTTATAACACTATTCGCTTAATTCATGAAGGACGGGCGACAGGTGTAGGGGGCTTGTAGACCGTTCTTTATACAACACGTTCACTGCCTTTGGATAATTCAATGAAGTGGGCTTCTATACCATCTCGATTTGAGGTAGCATTCGCATCTTGAATGTGAACGTTTAGATGTAAACGTATTTACGTTTAACCCGTATTTTTTGCAAAGAATGATATCCAGTATAGTTTTCCATTTGAATTATACTATTCGACGTGTAGTCTAGCCAACTTTCAGTTAAGATTTGGAAATCTAACTTACTGGCGAAGTTATGAAATCTACGAAACACAAACAAATAAAATCAGATGCTAATGAAGCCTGTGCCGACCTTTGCACCCTCATAGGCTCGTTAGAAATATTTTTGAATCCTTACCCTGCTGTCATGCTCTACCTGATAACTTTTTTGATCTTTGTGCAGTTAGTTACTTTCACATTGCTAATTTCTTCCGCTCGATTGCAGACAGTTTGCGTTATTCTTTTGAAATTGCATCACTTTCTAGCACGGAATTTTCTCCCGGCGAAATGAAGCAAATTATTTGCTACGTAATACAAATACAATTTCCTAAAATATCGGTTTATTTAGAAATTTGAAAAAATAGATTATTTGAAGTTTCAGATACGGTTATTTCTTCAAATTTGAATTGAAATGACTCATTTTTTGAGACATGTGTTAAAATGTATTTCAACGAATAACTCAAAAGTTGACACACTTTAAACTTGAGAATAATTACATCAGAAGCTGAGTATTCGAGCAATTATTTTGAAAGCTCTGTCGTAAAGACGAGGCCAATTATACTCGTAATTGGCCTCGTCTTAACGACAGAGCTGGCGGCACAGCGTTGGCAAGTAGACTTGGGCAAAAGAATGTTCGTGAGTTGGACGTTCTTCTCATATTGGCAGCTGTGACATCGCAAAATATTCGATAACCCGTACCAGGGAGTGAATTTTCGAGCTTTTCACGTTGTCGTAGTGGTGTTGTGGTTAATGCAATCACTCATAACGCACTTACTAACAATTGCAACTCTAAAAGGAAGGAACACGTCTTACCCCCGGACTGCCCCACATTGTGTCTCTTGAGAGATGTGTTCTCTTCGGAACCATTTACTCATAATATCTGTACTTACCTCTAAAATTTTCAAATGATCTTTCATGTACTGGAAAGAAAGTTCTGTGAGTCTCAGGGGCCTAGCTGAGAAACAAATTTCCAAGGTGTATCAAAATCTCTCAAACAATGAAAGAATTTAAGATCAAAACAGCGCATCATTTTGCGTCCCAACAATAATAGAATGGTGCAGTACATACTGAACAGAGAACTCCAGCGTCCCATATATCTCTCATTCAATGTGCGTCGACGTCGAGTGAAAGTCTACCCTTACCCCGATACCTTTCCCATTCTACCCCGTTCCTGTGCGCACTTCCTACGAGAGTTCCACGTCACCGACAGTAACCACTTAACTTCGAAGAATACATCTCGATGTCAACTTGATTTAAATTCGTAAGATTTCATTTTTTATAGAGATGAGATGCATGATTTAATTCCTCATTAATTAATCAGGATTGTGGGTAATTCTACCCATTAACTTTCGATAACTGTTCATGACACGTTGATTTCGTCGCGTACAGAGGGCTTAGCTTAGACGGCTACCCGAGGCGAGACATTCATTCCTGGAGAGTCTGCAACAGAGCAAACACACGAGGAATTTCTTCCAATAATTATTGTCACTACGGCGATGTTCATTCCGCATTCTTTAGTGAACATGCATGTAGAAATGATTGCCTCTTAATGTGTCCATATTGATGTACTCTACACGCTTACTAACAGAATCCCCTGACCACGATTACCCTCACGAATCCTTAAATTATATCTCTCCTTAAATAAATTTATATCTAATTGTTGCAGTACAATTTATTTCACTGGAGACTAGAGGCAGTGTATGTGAATTCTCTAATTGAAAAAACTTCCGTCCATTGCTTCTTTCTTCAGTGCAGAGCTCCAGGCCATTCACCTTGCACTGAATATCAATCAAGAGCAATTTACGCAATATGACTTCACCGTTTTGACCGATTCACTGAGCTCTCTACTCAGCATTCGTGACAAGCGCACTAGACACCCTATGTCCAGGAGACTGCAGCATAAACTATGTGCCCTCCATGAAAATAATAAAAACGCATCCTTTTGTCGGGTACCGTCCCATGTTGGCATTGCCCACGATGAACTAGCCGACCGTGCAGTGAGGACAGCAGCCCTAGCTACCCCCGAATTCCTACCCGTCTGCTACACAGACTGGTATCCGACCATAGATCAAAAAATGAGCGAAATATGAAGTGAAGCCTGGCGGCAAGGCAGAGGCATTCTCCGCAGCATACGACCGACTCCACGACCGTGGAAAAAAACAAACTAAAGCGCAAATATGAGGTGATCATCAACAGGCTGAGAGCTGGCCACACGTGGATCACCCATAACTACCTCATGAACCAGGACGTTGAAGAGACACCTCCGGGCTGCCCACTGTGTGATGAAGCCACTTTGACTCCCTAACCTCGCTCGTCGACTGCCTTAACTTTGCTGAAGCTAGAGCTATCCATATCAAAGTCTTCAGGAGTCCCAACACCCGAGCAACCATTCAGCACCTGCTGCGTGATTCCTATGCAGCATAGGACTCGAGAGCTCTATTTGAGCGCTTGCCAATTCGAGCCCCGAAACTTTCCGTGCCTTCGCACACCCAACTGCTGACCATGATAATTACCATACCTGACATGCACAGGTTTATCAAGAAAAACAAATGGAGATCGGTCTCCACTACAATTGAACGAATCAACCAAACCCAACACTAACCTTGAGGCATCTGCCGTGATTTAAAGTAGAAATAAAGTAACCGAGCGCACTGCAATGTTATCCGGTAGGGGTTTCATCATGGGTAAGGCGTTCGGCTAACAGAGAGTGGACAGCTGAAACCGCGAGGGTTCCAGCTGCACTCCCAGTCTAAATCCATATTACTTTTTTCTCATTGCTTCGCGAAAGCGAAGGGGTCCACAATTGCGATTGGCTGGCGACCTCGGTGGAAAAGCGACCACAAACAATAATAAAGACAATTGAAATAATTCCTATTAAAATATCAGCTGGTTCGTATAAGAGTAAAACATCGATAACTGATACTGCAGCGATGAAAAGCATTCACGATGAAACAAAGCACTTTCAAATGATATCACAGCAGTCAAATTCAAAATACAGCATAAAACAACAAACTAACAATAATGTTAGTGCAGCAGCAGTAGAATAGAAATTTATGATTAAGAGAAGAAATAACAACTGGTGATACAGCGGTGACATAATAAATAATCTGAAAAAACAGAAACCTCAACTGTGGTACAGCGGGCAACAATAGTTTACATGTTCATTTGGCCAACATAGCTGTTTTTTTGGTTGCCAAAACCTTCATGTCTTAACTTTTTTTTAGATTTGAGCACGCAGCGTCTGACAGCAGTGCAGGGTGGCCCAATGCTGTATTTTTGACAATAACCAAGAACAAACAGCTTTGAGCCGAAAAACGGTTCGTAGGACAGTCAAGTCAACTGGCTAATTTTTACGGCTAACCGTACTTGTACATTATAAAATATTTGAATAGCCGCTCCAAGAACCTTACTTTCGAGTACATCACAATTACAACACTATAACGAACACGCTCTAGCTCGGCTGACCGTGTACTACTGAGCCAGTGCAAAAAAGTCAGAAGCATTTTAATATCTGTCAAAGCAACTAAGGATTATTTAAACAGCAGTGCACTGCAGTATAAATAAGTTCAATACGCACCACTCCAACCATAACACAAAATCATAGTTCGCTTCTTTAAGAATAAATTCCAAATTGTAGAGCCCTGGCCATTTTGCGGACCCTGCCTTCGATCGCTGGCGCTCGTTCAAAGCTAGTCGCTTGCCCTTTCTTGCCCTTCCACTGTCTCGGCTGAGCAGACGTTTGCGCCTGATCGTACAATACTCCGATCTTTTGCTTCGGTCTCAAGTTACAACAATAACAATAAAACAGCATAGCTTTATTTGTGTACTCTGTACGAGAATGTACTCGAACTCAAAATATGGTACTACTGTGGGAGGAAAAAAAATTCGTACACCAATAAATTCTCTATTAAACAAGTTTCTGACCAACTGAAACGAAACTTATTCATTAAATGTTTGTGTTAGAGTCGTCTTTTCTTTATCGTGATATGCTGGATTCCACATCGCTGTCGTTGTCAAGGTTGAGTTTTCTGATGATACATCGTTATCGTGATCTCTTTGATTGTCGTGACATTAAGGTCACTCTCTTTTATTTTTAATAATGAAGATTAAATGAGACTTTTCAACTTCCACGTAATAATTAGTATTTTGCGTTATTTTAATTGATGAAATTTTGGTAGCGCAACCATCACATTTATGATAATCTATCTCCATCCTTAATGGGAAATGGGAAAGACTTGAACCACATCAATTATTTATTATCTAAAAGAACACAGAATTAATGACACATCAAAATGAATCCAACGCACCTAATTTACATTTCAAATAATATAATGTGTGTACGCTGAGGGCGAAGCATCGATAGAAACCTACGCACAAGAAGAACGGACATGAGAGCGTTAAGAAAAAATATGCGCACACTGATTAGGAAACTCATCTTGTTCGTGGATTCCAGGACGGTGGCTCCTACGGCTCCATGACTGCTTTAATTTACGTTAGGAGGTATACGTAGTTTACACGATTTTGCACATCGTTAAGGTAGGCCAAAGCCAGGCCCAAAGGGCCGGCTGGTGAGGCGGCGCTTCTTTACTCTCTCGCAGTCACGGACTTAATGAATCGTATCTCTAGCGGAGCTACGGAGGGTAGCCCTCATGCTCACCTCACGTCTGACTTTGCACAATAATTACTTTATGATCTTAAGATGGATTAAATCCACGAACAAGCGGTTACATTTGACTCTAGCGTATTGAATTATATTCGTAGTGGGTTTAGTTTATTAGTTAGTTTAAGCCTCCCTACCTGTAGTGTCGTATTATCGACACAACTTGATGTATTTTCAGCGGTAGCTTCAAACTACCAATGTAGGAGCTACAGTATCAGAAGTCGTAAACTTCCACGGAGCAAGGGAAAGTAAAAGCACAGCAAGGCTCCTAATAATGTACTGATTCCGTCGTTGACAGACCTTCCTTAAAACCAGCAATGCCCGGAAGTCAAATAAAGATCTTCCGTAGCTTGTAAAATGCAAAGCGTAGCAAGACACCATAAAGGACTTCGCAGGCCAGCTTCCGGTGGTTGCGGTCTAGGCATTTCGGACCTATCCGAACCCAAGTGCAATCCGGCAGCGCATCCGGCGGCGCCTGCCATGCAAGGCTCACACTTAGATATAACACTACCCTCAACGAATGAGATCCAAAGAGAGGAAGGAAGAAGGCACCATTTAGTATGGAGTTAAGGGAACGTGGAATCTATGCAGAAAGGGCACAAAAACAGTAAGATGAGGAAGAAGTTCATGAAACAAGATCAAAGTTGAAGAAGAAAGTAGTAGGTGTTGAAAAAACAGGACAGCAGTGAACCGAAAAAAGTTGGTCCATAACAAAACAAAAACCCATGTTATTTCAACACAAAGAAAGCCTACCTAACCTTTAGCTCGGACCCTCACATTGCCCCCCTGGGAGCGCTAATTCTCATTGATACAATAGTTGTATCCCCCTAAGGGGTATTCGTAATGGGAAACTTTAATTCTCGATAATTATAGAAGTTCTGGAATTGATATAAAGTTGTTAAATAATGACATAAATGCAATTTGTACCAGAACCTTTTTTGGTGTCGACGTTAGGCAACTCCTTCAGCCAGACGACGCCTTCTCCTTCGCGTTCTTGAAGTCGGTGTGAAGTCGGTGGAAAGTAAAAGATGAATAACCGCCAGCGCAGCCATCGGCATTCCTTAGGGCTGGTTCGAACCATTCAAAGAAGTGGAGCGTCCTCCATGAAATGATCGTTTAATCGTTTCTTTCATAAGTCGTGGTAAAAACCATGACTTTTGTGTTGATGTACATACAAACAAAATATGGGAAAAAAATCTGGAAAATCAAATTGTTTTGAAGTTCAAATTAGGTTTCTTATTCCAAATTGCCGTTACCGTTACCGTTGATACCGTTTAGTACAAAACTATCTGAATTGTTCCTGTGCTCAGTTATTGATATATATGGTATTTAAAGTACGTTAATCACCAGTCAATACTGTGGCATCACAGAGTGCGGTACAATTCATGGTTGAAAGTAAAGAACTTTCAGCCACAACGAAATAAATTAAAATTAAGCGATAGAAAGCAGATGGGACTCCGTATATATAGAAGACATTAGGAAAGCTTTAAATTGCATTTGCGACCATTTCTTCAGTCATGACTATAGGCATTAGAGTCAAAGAACTGTAAAAACCGTAAAAGATCTGCTGCGCCAAACGCGATATCTGTAAGATCTTCGAGGTAAATGTTCCGAAAAGTTCGAAATAATCCAACGATCGAGTGCAAAACGTTGCGGAAAGATTTGACTGCATCAGGCTCCAGTGTTTCACTACTCGTTATTAGCCATAAACTCCATCGAGCTCAACTGAAATAGCGCGCTCCGAGGAAAACTGCATTGATGCTGAAATGAGGCAGGGATGCCAGCTGAATAGGAAAAATCTGTTAGAATTTGTTCGTAATTATAAGATCAAATAGGAAACATCTTAGGAAAGCATCTAATGAACAGATTAGGCTAAAATAAAATAATTTCTTACTACGAAATCATGTTCAAAGAAATGACATTATTACTACCTTTGCACCGAAGTACAATTCCCACTGTAAATTTTGGCGGAGTCTTCACGGTCTGAAGATGTTTTTTTGCGAACGGAACTTACAGTGTTCACATTATAGTTCGTAGAATGAACCTTAGACTTTGTTAAGGTATTTTGAACATTACCGCGCATGCTCTGCGGCACAACTGGAGCTTCCAGTAGATTGGATCTTTAAGCAAAACAACGATTTTGAGCACACAATCAAACCTATGTACACGAACAGGCTTATGATTACAATGTAAAACAACTTGAATGGCCAATCCAGTACCCAGACCAAAAGATATTGAAAATTTACGGTATCATTCGAAAGTAAAAATTCTATCAATATCTCCAAAATCCATCCAGGATCTGAGGAAGAGATGCTTAAAAGATTGGGACAACATTCCTGAGTCAGCGGGAAACAAGTCATTAGTTAAAGGTCATAGACGAAAAATGATAACCGTGGAAGTAAATTAGAGCTATGCTTCAAATTATTAATTGATGATTCTGTATTAATTTTGAATAGTACGAATTATTTTTTCACCTTTGAAATAACAAAAATGTACATAACCTCATCCAGTGTTCATTTCCTTAATTTGTCTTGTCTGTGCAGTTTATATCCATTTTAATACATATATTTAGTTGCTTAGTTTCGTTTCAACATAACAGAAATTTGTTTAATATATAATTTTTGCCTTACGAATATTTGTTTTCTCTCACCGTATTTTTACTTTTATGTTGCACAAACGTCAAATTGCCTTATTCTGATAATCATACCGGTGTCTTATGGTGAAATGGCTTCCGAAAACTGTCACATTTGCATTCTAAATAATGTTTACCGAATGCTCATTCCTTTCTACATCGAGCCCCAAAACACCCTCCTCTCCCATACCTTAATTGTAATATATCGATACTGATGGAAATGGTACATAAAACTGAAATCGATACATGAAAACTGGAATTTGTCTGACAGAAACCTCTGGCATAATTCTCTGATAATAAGATTATTAATGAGCTATGTTCGGAACGCTGCACCACGTATTTTACCAGCAATGAAATTCGGTGTGTGCAGGTGCAAAAAGTAGGTTTTCGTTGCCCTAAAGTTAACTTTATTTTTACCCTTGAACAATTTTTTCGGAGTCTTTCAGTAGTATAAATCTTAAAAGTTCAAATATCGTTGGTAAGAAAATTTTCAAGTGGTCAACAATTTTAGTTTTAATGATAATCACGAAAAGTTAAATGCTAAAATCTGTAACCAGTAACTTGCCTTCAAGGCATGTTCATACAAACCCTCACACTAATAAATAAACTGGATGTTAAACTGATATGCCTCATATGATCATGTATCAAAATGTTAGCGTTAGACAGTTGGTCAATGCTCACAAGCAAAATAAATAGTGTAATATAATAGTCTAACAGTAGAGGAATGGAAGCATCACATGAAGTCCGGAGATGTACCGGTCACCCTGTACTCTTTGGGAACAGCCAGATTTATGAGCGCAAAACACCAAGGGAACCCTGTGATGGTGACTCATTGGGCACATCAGTCAAGAAGAGTAAATGTGGACTAGGTGGGCTCTCTCTCGTGGTGTTCAAGCGAGCTTTTTTCTGCCTTCAAACACGGATTAATGCGGATAAAATTTTTATTTTATTTTCTGTGAAGTCCTTCATGATCAGCGCAGCTATTGCAAGGCACTGATAAATCCAGTCTTGAGGATGCATCATACACACTAACAGGAAAGTTGTCTTTGTTTTCTTACAATTAAACGTCTCACTAGCCATTGCAGCGCATTAGGGTCTTCATCTCACAAACCAAATCGTCACAGGGAGGATGATGGAGCGGCAATTTTATTCTTAAAGAAATTGTGTTGTTGTATTCGATTTTAGAACCTTATTCTGTAAGATATTGTTCAGACCCAATTTGAATTGATTTCATTAGAGGTGTAGTTTTAAGTGTCATCTTATTCTTTTTGAATAAACGTTGTATTTGTTTCAACTGCCTATGATCATTGATCACACCTCTATCTATAAACAGCAGTGTTTGAAATTATTCGTACCCTTATATTTTATTTATTTAAATTAATCCTTCAACACACGGCTATTCTGACTATAGTGATACTAGAAGTGAAAATTAAATACAAGAACGGGTGGACTGAAAGTGTTTCATTTACACTTAATCTTTAATAAAAACGATGATTTTGTTACGCGGTAACCATCACAATGTTTCATGGTAAAGTCCTTATAAGTAAAAATTGTTATTTCATTGAATCTCTATTGCAGAGTTTTATTTATTAAAATATTAATAAATAGTGCAGGTTGTTGCTCGTTATATTCGACACTTAATGAATGCTACACATTACGAGTCTCCTATTTTCTATTTTCTGATACATAGAAAACGGAGAGAATCATTTCATCTTCATCCCTGGTGGATACAAGCCGAGGTATTTAATTTTATTAACTCATCAGATTTTCTGAGTTTAACATCCGCATCTAAATTAGTTTCTACGTTATGCACCTTGCGACTATCGTGGGCATATTCTGCCACTAAAGCACTTGTGCGATTTATAAATTTACATTTTCTAAACAATTCAAAATTTATCCTGTACTCGTTAACCACTCGCTATTTGAAAAAATCATTTGATTAACAGTTGACCTTTACGCGCAAATAATAATATGTTCAAATCCTGAACACGAGCGTAGCAATTACAGTATTGGGATGAATGTTAGTGACCATACTGTGCGAAACAGTGAATTTATGCCGGGATAAATTTTTCAACCAATAATGAGAAGAATTTTTAGAACCATTAATAGGTTGCACGTTTGTACAAAACTGTGTCCCAAACGGCAGGACTCTGATAAACCGCGCCCTTAAGAATTCTGTGCCCCCAAAAATGCAGCTCATTGATGATCCGTTGATGCGCCTCACAATACGAGGGCTACCTGTACAGTTTTCTTTCCAGTTTATTTATTTGAAGTACCAGTGAAGCGGGTCGTTACATATCTAGCTCTCGTCAAGTTAATATGAGGAAGTAAAAAAGAGATTAGTATCAATTTGAGTTGCCGAATTGCTGATGCTCATAGAAATTGTTAGGGACATTTGGTAATTTTCTCAAAAATTTTAGTCCCTATACCAACCATTTAGCGTTCGGTGAAGGAGTATTTGGAAGGTTTCATCTTCCTAATAGTTGTAAAATACGAGGAATAATAATAAAGCATGACTTGTCACCTAGAGTAGCTAAAAAAATAACGCCTAAGGATAATTATCGCGCGACTATCATCAAAACAATTTTGAACATTCTTGAGAACTGACACCAAAAGTCCTTGATCAACGCTACCACAGCATTGAATAAAAAGGACTCGAAAATTAAAAGTTAAGGAAGGCATCAATACTTCAAGCGTCGTGCGTTAAAGCTTCTTTATCCTTCACGAAGCATACTTGGCCAAAGACATAGATTTCTGGACCTCTAAAGAGGTTACTTTTATTTGATGGGAAGAAGTTGATCAAATTAAAAGAACAATGTCCCATTGTGGCTGGAATTCTATGTTTTGGGTTTGCATCTCGGTCAATGGAAATGTAAAGGTGGTGGTATGAGGAAACTAAAAACAATGTCGGTATACCGAAATTCTACGTAAAAACAAGATTAATTCTATTCAAGCTCTCGATATTAGACCGAATGAGACTTTTCAACTTGATAATGATCCCAAGCAGACGACCAAATCTGTTTAGGAAATCTTGGGTAATAATAATGTAGACGATTTAAGTGGCAACACCACTGTCAGGATTTGAATCTCATTAAAACTTTTAGAAATTCCCAACAGGATGCGAATGCGAGAAACCATAAATTCTTCCGCAATAGCGAAAATTTGCCAAAGAAGAATGGGCCTACATATCAGTGAATTTTCGTTAGAGCAATCAGAATGTGAGCTATGGAAGACGCTTTGATCCAGCGATTCCTCACTAACGCCTTGCGAATAATTAAGAGCTGATATCGAATTAAATTGAACGATGCTAAATTCCTGCTTTGATAAAATATTAAACGGAAATGAAATTCATTTGTAAGCGCGCTTTTGAGTTTCGTTGGGAGATATTCTTAAAACTTCAAAGCGATAATGTGGATCGAAATAGTCGTGCTTTTGAATGAATAACTTCAACAATTAGGTGGAAATATGGGGAAATGAATAATTTTAGGTTTCTCGTAAGAATTCCAGCTGTTTCTTCAAATTGTTACGTACGCTTTAAAAGACAAAATTGCCGAAATTTGTTAGACTAATGTTACGATCATATTTGTGCATGAATCTGGAAGTAATCTACATGAAATAGTGAGTTCTAAAAATTACGTAGTCCTCGATTCTTTGCTTCTTAAATGTCTATGGTTGGAGCGATATTTATTCATGCGCAGTTCTCAAAGATTTCTGATCGCTTCATTTCATTTTCGTATGATTGAGACGCTTCGTTTCTTTATGCCGTAGACAGCTGAGAAGTGGATACATTTATGCTCTGAGTTCTGATGTCTGGCTCAGAGGCAGGCCTATGTTCCTCAGTGCTTGCGCATTGCTGCCTGCCTGACCTTGGCTCCCATGTCGCTATTGATCCTCCCCGAGTTTTCCCCTCCTCTTGAAGGTGATGGCTGAGATTATAGCTCCAAAATTAACCGTCATTTCAAAAGAACGTCGTATTGGTGGTGGATTTCTTGTATCTATATTTCTAAAACAGAAAGCTTGTCACTCAGAGCCTCACAAAAATATGTTGATCACGGTTACTCGATCACTTTGTTTTTGTCTAAGGTGTACGATGTAGAGAGGTTGTCACCCATCAGGTGACTATATTGGTTTCATAGAAGCTAGAACCGTATTGATACACCGCGTACCGAGGGATCATACACAGTGTGATTGGTAGAGGGTGATTATACGTTTATTCGTCCCGGGCATGAAAACAGCAATGTGATGCAGCTCTCATCAGCGCCGGACGGCACAATAAACCTTTCAGATGAGTGTGCTGCACAAACTGAGCGCTGTGCTGGATGACAGGAATGGTGTATACAACCTAAATAGTCAGGCATTATAGGATAGCTTCTTAGTAACGGAAAGTAAAAGGGTACGATTCATCGATACTTATTGGAAATATTTAGGAAATTTTAATTGTATCAGATGTAAACTAGAATACCGTACTTCGCCCTTGACTTACAGTTAGCGACGAAATTATTCGGACACCCTTCGTCTTTCAAAATTTTATAGAATTACTCAAAAACTGTTGGTGCCACAGGCATAAAATTTTCACAGGGTGTGAAGCACATAATAGTGACAATAATGCGAAGTTTCTAGAACAATACATTATTTTTGAAATGTTTAACACGCTGAACATCAGAACACGAGAACACAAAATTATTCGCACAGTGAGTAGTATTACACTTTATTGAAGTGAATCTATCATTTGAGTACATTTTCAATAATCAATAGCGTGACCTTTCATCTTCATAACATTTAAAAGCCTTTTATCATAGCTTATGACAAGCTTTTTCGTAGTTTCAGATGAAATATTGTTCCATTCTTCAATGGCGATGCGTTTCAATTCCTGATGATTCTTTGGAGCTCTCTTGTTGATGTTGATTTTTAATTCCTGCCGCAAGTTTTCAATGGGATTGTGATCAGGACTCATCGAAGGCCATGGCAGCACATTTGTCTTATTTCTTTGGAGCCAGCTAGTTGTAGACTTGGCCGTGTGCTTTGGGTCATTGTTTGTGGAAATACCCACCGCCTTTCAAGTCTCACACTATTAGATGAAAGTTTCAGGTGTTCGTTCAAAATAGAAATATAGTCATTAAAGTTCATCTTCAAGTTAAATTGCAACCAATTTTCCAGTACCCGATGCAGCAAAACAACCCCAAAACATCAGTTATCCACCTCCGTGTTTTACTGTTGGCACAGTGTTCTTCGGCAGGAAAGCTTCGCCATTCTTACGCCAACCCTTCTTCACGTCATTGTGCCCAAAAAGCTCGATTTTGGTTTCGTCACTCTATAATACTCTCTCCCAAAAGCATCTGTGCTTATCCAAGTGTGACTTTGCAAAGTTCAAGCGAGCAGCAACATGACATGGTTTGAGGAGTAGAGTCCTTCGAGGCCGGCGTCCGTGTAAATTGATTGCAATTGAAGGGAAGATGAACTCTGATGACTCTATTTCTATTTTGGACGAAAACCTGAAAGTATCAGCTAATAGTTTGGGACTTGGTAGGCGGTCGGTATTTCAACAAGACAATGACCCAAAGCACACTGCCAAGTCTACAACTAGCTGGCTCCAAAGAAATAAGATAAATGTGTTGCCATGGCCTTCGATGAGTCCTGATCTCAATCCCATTGAAAACTTGTGGTAGGAATTAAAAGTCATTAAATCAACGTTAACAAGAGAGCTATAGAATCTTCAGGAATTGGAACACATCGCCATTGAAGAAAGGAAGAAAATTTCATCTGAAACTGCGGAAAAGCTTGTTAAATCTATAATAAAAGGATTTTAAATGTTATGAAGATGAAAGGTCACGCTATTGATTTTTGAAAATGTACTCAAATGGTAGATTCATTTCAATTAAGTGTAATACTACTCACTATATGACTAAGTTTGTCTTATCGTGTTTCTGAAGTTCAGCGTGTTAAATCTTTCAGAAATAATGTTTTGTTCCAGAAACTTCGTATTATGGTCACTAATATGTGCTTCACACCCTGTGGGAATCTTATGCCTGTGGCAACAATGGTTTTTGAGTAATTCTAGAAAGTTTTGAAAGACGAGGGGTGTACGAATAATTTCGTCACTAACTGTACTTGTTCAAGTCACCACGCTAGGTGCCGGCTCGTATACTTAGTGTCAAGTATTTCTCTATTGGATTAGTGGCCGGATTGATAAAGAGCTGAAATACTTTGCCGCTAACTAGAATGACAGACATGCATTTAAGCTCATTTCTTCGAAAAAATCTTCCAAAATTTTCGTACTGAATAACTCGTTTGATTCTTTGTTAATCTGTTCGAGTTAAAGCTACGTAATACCTTAATTTAACCATGAAATTTTTTCTTGTGGATTTCAGGGGGATACAACTATTTTATCTTGGGAAATATGCGCTCCCAGGTGGAAAATGCGAGGTCCCGTGCTGAGAGTTAGGTAGGGCATCTTTTTTTGAAGTAAAATATGTCTAACTTATTAATCTAAGTTTTCTTATGACTCGATCACGTATGTGTGTGGTTGTCTTCGATATTTCATTCAATTTAATTAAGTGGAAAATCGTGGCTCGTTACGCTGCTGCTTTTGTTGCTAAGGACGGCCACTCAGCAGCTGCTGCTACAGCAAACGGTCGCACGACAGATTGGGGTCTGCTCTTCTACAGTTCGTGGACCTCTCTGAAAACGTCAGCATTTGCCAAATACTATCTTGGTGTTTACTTTTTGTGTTGAATATCCGTCATCATAATTTCCTATTCCCTGTTTACCTCTTTCCTGCTTCATTTATGGGATTCTTTTCATACTTCGTAAAAAGGCATCGAGCTCCAAGCCTTAAATTCCAATGATGTGGGAACTACATTGAGATTTGATTGCGTTGTTTTAAGGGAGTATGAATTCATTTAGGATTCTCGTTAAATGATCGTGATGGCAAGTTTAATAAAATGCTATTAATTTAAGATCATTATCGCCTTCATAATTTTACTCGTGAACTTACACAGGGAAAACGGGGAAATCTGAGAGCTTAAGTATTTCGAAGCATATGAATGATTCACTTGCATAGGCATTGTATTCCAAGCTTCGTAATGCTTTGATGGTTTTCTTTTGCAGATTAAAACATACATCTGTATTATTATAGTGAGTCCCATGCCATGCTTCTATTCCCAGTTGTAGTAATGAGTGCACTAAATGTTCCATGTAGTATTTTTAGAGCCACTTCAGATGAAACATTTTTCCTCTTGTAAAAATTTTGATGGTTTAAATGATAGTACTAATATACGAGATATGACCATTGAAAGTAAATTCTCATTCTCAATTCTGTGGAACGTGAATGAATTAATTTTCTCCGTCATTCATTAACTATCACCGATTTTGTTGAGCGGAAGAGATGCGTTTCGCTTAAAGGAGGTAGGATGTTTAATTTTATTGACATTAATGCGAATTATATTAGTTTTGAGACACAATGAGACTTATCGCTCTCCAATTATTTTGTTTCCAGTTGCATCACTGTTTTCACGTGGAGTGGTTAATGAGAGAATACCATCACCAGTAAAAAGCATGAATTTAAAGAATGAATTACCTCTTCTCAAATAGTTGATGAATATGATAGAAGTAAAGGAGATCTAGGGTGGAGTTGGTTTCTGAGCGATATTTGATTCCTAGTAGGATAATGGACACTGAAGCCTAATTAATCCCTTACAGCACAGTGGACTGAGTGGGATTGCATGAAGGGAGAGATGGAAATAGACTTACAAGCGAACACGGACTGAATGTACTGCAGCCAAGTATGATTGGTAAATGTACTTTTACTTGGTGTGCTGGTAACAATGTCTTGAATGTAAAGATGCTTTACGATGGAAGCTTTGAAGGCCAATTCCTGTTTGCGGTGAGGTGTAAAGCTTTTAGCGTGCACAGGTAGATACACATGAAAGAGGAATGAAGAAAATAATAGGTTATGCATGCAGCGTGCCAGAGAGGGAGAAAAACTGCAGAAAATCTGTTTTTTAGAATGTAGTAGATATGGGTAAGGTATAAAGATCTTCATGAATGTGGTTTTTGAACAGCGTGAAGAGAAACATTGACATCTATAGTGGCCTGTATGTGACTGGTGTGAGCTATCTTGCAGGGTTGGATGAAAAATGCAAACTGAATTTTGTAAGGAGACTGCACAAATTGTAAGTGCGAGTGCGGGGTTGGAGACACTGACTTCGAGCAGTCAATCACCATAAGTATCTGTGATAACCTACATCCAACGAGGGCTTATCTACGGCGAGCTGGCTCTCTCAATGATGTCCTCATGGCTTCTGTCGCGGGACATGGCCCAAGGTGACCCCTGAGTGTTTCCCTTTGGCGAGTCTGGTACACAAGTAAGAAATTCAATAAAGCCATACTGTTGAATGTGTAGGTATTAGTTGAAATTGTACGCCGCAGCAAAGACCCCGACTTTCGTCAGCCCTAAGTTTCGAATTCAAGTTCAAAATCCCACTCCCAGCTAATAAAATTTCGAACTTCATAAGTGTTCCCAATATTCTATTTTGAACCTGTATATTAACTGTTTTTTTCAGGGTGTTATGGATTTGGCATCTCCTGGCTTCTTAGTTATTTTCAAATTTGGTTCAAAATGACTTTTAACATTGTTTTAACTTTTTTGACGGTCAGAATGACAATAATATTGTCAGGATGACCATAATATTGAAGGTAATGTCTCCTATTTTGCTAACCTTTACGAGCAGCATTTCAAAGACCCGATGCAGTAGCAAACTGGAATGCTGTGAAGAATAACATAAAATACAGTGATAAATTCCATGCACTTTTCATCTGTTATTGCAAAAAATTTTATGTTGAGTGTTTATGACGAGCAATTTCGATTTTTACTCCTCAATATTGTGTTCAAATTACTTTACCAACAAATAACTCTGTTCTGTTTATTGAGAACTTTTGGTGAAAAAGTGAAGTGAAAAGTGGAAGAGAGAAAACAAATTTTGTAAATGTGAAACGTTGGGAAACTAAGTAAGTAAAATGTGAAATCTTGCACAGGTCTGAAACAATAGACCTCTATGAGGGCCCTGCCTCTCCAAATCAGCGCCAGCAACCCTCAAAGGGCGATGTTTTCGGGTGTTTCAAAGTCTAAATGATAAGCTAGCCCTCACTCATCTGTAAACGATTACCCTTCTACTCATGACGATAGTTACCCACTCCATAACATCTACTCAGTGAACAAAATTTGAATTATCTTCACCTCTATTCATTCATCCAATGCAATTTCATTATGTATTCATACGAAACTCTCTCAGCTACTCGGAAGGCAGCTTTATCTGGAGAAATAACATCCCTCACAACAGCGCCGCCTGAAAACTCCAACCCTAAAAAGCGGAATATATCTGAACCGTTCACAAAACGAAAGCAAAAACCACTAAAATTCTCACTCGTATAATCACATATTCAAAAGCCAAACCGCTCACAATGACTACAACAACTCCGATGTTGAAGAAGTATGGCGTCAACGAATGCACCGCAACTCCCAAAGCATAACCAGTGCCGATTTACAGAGAATCAATCGACAGAGAGTCGAGCAGCGGAGTCGCTCGACCCAAGCGCCCAAAATCGCCCAAGCGCTGCTTGTAACAATCAAGTCTCAACGCCTGCAACGCACGCACTCGCAACAAATCCCAGCAAGAGCAAGGAAGAAGTCCCTGCGCCTGAACTCCACTGTTCAAACAATCCTGGAGAAGATACATCAGCGAAAGAGTCCCCAAAAATATCACGTGTTCCGATGGGTAAAAATGCAAATTTGTCAAGAGCTGCCGGGAATGATGCGATGAATGAGCCTAATATTAGCGGTTCTAATATTTATAATTGTAGCGATCACGATTACTTGAATATTGCATCAAGCAACTTGCACCCGCTGCAAATTTCAGTGTCTCATTTTATTCATCAAGTAAAAAATAACCTGTCTCTCACTGCAGCCTACTTACGAAAATGTCAAAACAGTGGACGCCTCCAAGTCCACTTTCGATATCTTCCACCACTTCAAAAACTAGGCTCATTACAGAGCAACTTTTCAATTTGAACTCGCATGTAAGTTCTTTCGATTTTACGCCAAAGATCCCGTCCCATGCAAGCCATTCTTTTCACTCAAAATGCAGAAATCCTTTGGATACATTTCTTGTAGGAGATAAAATTCTCACGACAGTCGAAAGGAGTGACATTGACACTACGTGTAAAATTCGAACAGTAATTTCCGGTCGTATTGATGACCTTCATGACGCAATTGGACAAATGCTTCAATTTACCAACCACATCATTTGCTTGAGAGATTTAAGCCTCTCGCGACCTAACATTACTAAAATTAAAGAACTTATCTTGTCTAAGAATGCCCTAGCTCGTATTTATGTAGTAAGTGCGTGTAGCGGTAAGCAATTGTATCAGGCGCTGAATTTGTGCAAAAAAAAACGGAATTAGATTGATTCCGCTCCGAACAAATGGTGCAACTGATCTCATAACTTGCAACGATGTTCGTACTTGGCCTAGTACCAGAGAAGAAATGCAATTTTTCTTCAACAGATTGCTTTTAGATCGAGTCTAAAACTCACTTTACAATCTAGCTCGTGTATCATAAACTATAATGGCTTGAATGACAAAACTTAATGTTCCAACATCAACGGAAAACACCAAAATGAATTGAAAAATTCCACTCGATCGCTATCGTTTTCAAGAGAAATCTCTAGCAACCTTTACCATTGCTTGCCAACTGATGATGAACATTTTCCTCCCTCGATCTCTGAATACTGCACAGTACCTACAAAAAATAAATTTTCGTTATTATCTGACGCGAACACAGAGAGCGACATACCCTTCTCAGAAACGAGCACAAATCATCAACATCCAACCATGTACTCGGAAGCAGTGAAATCAATACGAAGAGAAAAATTGGAGCAAAATCTCAGTCGAAATTTGATAGAATATTTACAGCCCAACCGCACACAGAACCACCACCAAGAAAGTGGAAATGACAAGAGCGCCCCTCATTTCTCAGTCGCTCCCACACCAAAATTGGCCACAACCTGCTAATTCAAAACCAGGATAACGAGAAATTCAAAAAACTCCTGTCTAATAATGCTGAAAATCAGCCTACATATGACCCAAACTCCATGTATTCACTCGTCAGTACCACAATGGATGGATTAAAACGATCATTGAAAATAAAGCTGCTTCCTACCATGGTCGATGGGCACTACCTCCTTCATTTAGTAAATCACCAGCTTAACACACGATCGACATCAAAATGGAATTACAATTCCTTAAAAGCAGCAATCAAAACAGAGAGCACAGCAAATGAAAACAAATACGTCAATTTTCTTGACAAAAAAAGCGGTGACCTACCTAGGCTCATAAATAAATACATTGACGAAAACATTTTGATCATGATGCCAGGAGACCTAATACCACAAATCATATCAAATGTGGCTGGTGAAAGAATTCTCATCTTAGATGAACGAGGCAATGGTGTTTGGAGAACAGTTGTCGAACCCTCACCAGAATTATCTACTAAAGACTCTCCGTTAATGCTTCATCGAAAAAATTACCACTGCAGTACCCTTATTGTGCAAGACAAAAACAAGACTGATATCATCTTCATGACAAAATACTGTTGTCTAGTTGAATGGCAGTCTCTCAAACGTACCTGACGCTAGACTTGACTCTCTGGGCAACAATGATAAGATCAACGAATCCACGAAACAGTCCCTACCAAAAAATCATTTTGACGCTGCAAATAATCGCCATATAATAAAAAATATCAAAATTAAACATATCAATGCTCGTAGCCTCAATAGTAAGCTGGATGATATTAGAGTAATGTTGGTCAAAGAAGACAATGACATCTTATGTGTTTCCGAGACATGGTTTGATTCGCGAACTCGGAGCTCGTTTTTCAATATTCCCGATTACGTGCTGTACCGCTATGACGGCGTTAGAAGCAGCAAAGGTAGTGGATCTTGTATTTTCGTGAAAGAAATTTATTCGTCGTCTTTACTTTTACAAAATGAAGTGTGCGAGAGCGTAGAAATGGTTTGGTTAAAAGTACAAAAAAAATCCATTAAAACCGGCAGCCTTTACCGGCACCCATCGGCTTCTCTACCTACAACACTAGAGTTCTTTGAGAAAATTTAAAAAAAAATTCTAGCTACAAAAAAGTCATTCTTTGCTTTCGGCGACTTTAATATTGACTTCACGGATGAAAAATCAGCTTATCAGACTGCTGTACAAACTAAACCTTTCACAAATGGTTAAAGAACCGACTCGCGTTACAAGAGTCTCTAAAACTCTCCTCAATCTGGCAATCACAAAAAAACCTTCGGCTACACTTAGTACAGTTATATCACCCTCTGTTGCCGATCACCACTCTGTAGAATGTCAAATTAACATTGCAAAGGAAAGACAAGACTATCGTTCCATGACTTACCGCTTGAAAAGTCAATATTCACCGGAACTGTTTCATGAAAAACTCCTAAACAGGTTCACCGAATTTCAAAGTATGATGCAATCTGACGATGTGGACATTCAAGTTTCTATCTTTAACGAGAACTTTACAACAACTCTCAATGAATGCGCACCTTATATCACCAAAAAAACTAAGCCAAAACGCACTGTGTGGATCACTAACGAAATCAAAGAACTGAGCAGAGTAAAGAAAATTTTCTTGCGGGAGTATAAAGAAAATAGGTCGAACAGTACTTTATACAAGAGATATCAAGAACTTGGAAAGATTCTTCGGAAGAAAACCAGGCAAGCAAAACAAACTCACTTTCACCAAGAACTATTCAAGGCAAAAAATAACCCAAAACGTACATGGGAAATTATTAGTGAGGTGGCTCAATATAAAAATTCAGACCGCAAAAGTAATTTTGAAAATCCTTTGGAAAAAGCCACTGAGTTCAATACATTCTTTTCAAAAGTAGGTGCTCAAGTCTTCAGTGAAGTAAATTAAACCAGTCCGGGGCAACTGTAAAAAAATGTAACACTTTTGCTGCTACTCGATCTCTCAAAAGCATTCGACAGCGTCGAACATGATCAACTCCTACGAAAAATACTGAACTTAGGAGTTGATATGCATTGGTTTAAAAGCTCCCTATCAAATCGATCTCATGCAGTCCTCTTAGATAACAAGTTATCCCCATTCCTTCAAAATAACTTTGGTGTTCCTCAAGGATCCATTCTGGACCCGCTATTGTTTTCTATTTTCATCAACGATTTCCCTCCAATGCCTTCTAACACTCGAATCTCTATGTATGCAAATGATGACCAAATTGCCATGACAAGTTCTGTACCAGTAATACCATAGACGAAAAATGGAGCCGAAGCCCTATTGATCAGCCTCAAGTCACGGTATGACTCAGAATGGTTTCAAGCTGAACGCGATTAAAACACAATTCAATGTTTTTGGATCAAAAGATACAATAAAAAATATTCGAAATCTGGATCTAACACTTACGGTTGGAAATGATAAAATTCACCCATCAGAAAAAGTAAAAATTTAGGTACTTGGTTCGATGGAGACATGTCCTTCAAATCCCACGTTGATGAAACCTGCAGCACAATTCACGGGATTTTAATGTTTTTTAATCGTATAAAAAGTATGCTTGACGAAATATCTAGATTATTGGCCATTCAATCTTTGGCCTTATAACGTATTGACCATTGTAGCCTGGAATGGGGAAATATACTGAAATATCTTCAAAAAGATCTACAAAAATGCATGAATTTTGCAGCTAAGGTTGTATGCAACAGTAAATTCAAAAAGAATGATCACGTAACACCTATCCTGAATCAGCTCGGCTGGACTCCTATTCAGGAGAGGTTTCTGGTGCACAAAGGCCAAACGTATTCTCTTCTTTATATATTCCTCATAGCAATGCTGAAATAGTGAAATTCCATTCCTCTACCGTCACCAACCTAAAGCCGAATAGGAGACGAGATGTCTTAATCAAATACCGTTCATCTAACATCGGGCAGAAGGCTCTGTCAGTATCAGGCGCCTTACTGTGGAACAAACTCCCCCAGAGCATCAAAACCCCTCAAACACCTAGAGAATTCAAAACTAAAATAGCTCCCTATCTTGCGTCTACACAATAAGTGTGAACTGCAGTACCTACGGGAAAAGAAGTCACGAATTTTTAGTGCTAATTATCTTCTCTTTTCGTTACATCATACAACAATCAAGACAAATCTATACTATGCATATGCAATTTGATTACTTGTATGCGAATATTAAGTACATGTATGTACTCACATGTAACTCTCCTATCTATGTATGTATATGTGTATGGATATATATATGTATTTATGTGTGTATAAATATATATGTAGAACTTATTCCCTTCCTAAAATGCTCTAGTTAATATTGTGTGACAATGTGTCGTCCCTTACACTTTTTGAGTATACTTTGGCCACACTATTGTAGGTTGTTTTGATTTTCTCGTTTTGTTCCAGGAGTGTTGCAAATGCTATGGCTGGTATTGTACAATGATCCTTCTTATCTATTTGAAGCCGGTGAACTTTTCTGTGCCAATGCTAGTAGCATATGAAATTTAATTTTTGTGTTATTGTAAAATATTTCATTTTATCCGAGCCAGTTATTTAGCTTACTACTTGATACGAAACAATGTAAAATTACCTCTAATGTCAACCTCACAGTCTAAGACGAAAAACAATTTGGATCTACCCGTTTTACGTTCAACCATAATCCCTCATCTCACTAGTTCCCATGTTCGTAAGCTCAAATTTCAATATGGGAGTGCACTTGAAGGAGTGTTTTCAACAATGCATCACACGCACAATGTTTTCGGGACCACTTGTAATAAAATGCATTGTTAAAATCAGACCAACGCACCGAAAGAAAATGCATTTTAAACGGGCTTTTCTCCCAACCATTTGTCTGTTTAGAAATTAACCGGTATAAGCATTACTGTCCCCATGTGTAGATATCAAGTCATGGTCTAAATTTAAAGATATTTGAAAGCATTTTTCGCTCGTATTAAAACTTTTGAATGTGCGTCTTAATTCATCGGCCATTTTTACTTCCCTACGCTCGTGAGTGCATTAAAACGAAATCATTTTCGGTAGCTAACTTTTCGTATTGCTCCAGCTATGCTGCAAATGTTATGGACTCATGATCCAATATACGCGCACCCTAACAAGAGTGTTTTAAACTATGTGTCACAGGGATTTTTTTTCCTAATTACTTGGATTTATTTGCATTTTCAAACTAAATTAATTACCGCAAAGAAAGTATGTTAATGTGAGGGTACTTTAGCATCTTTTTTCTTATTTCGTTTTATTAAATCTTTTTAAAAAGGCCTAGGTTTCGAAAAATGTCATAATTTTAAAGAACATCATTTTTTAATCTTCTTATTCTGGTCTTAAATTGCTCTTCTTACTATCTTGCTCTCGTGAATACATTATGACAACACTATTTTGGCTAATTAACTTTTTGTACCGTTCCACCTATGTTGAAAATGTCACGGCTAGCATTGTACAACAATCCTTTTCATGTCTTTGACTCCGATGAACTCTTTACGCCAGCACTATTAGCGTAAGATACATCATAACAATTTTTTGTTTTGTTAGAGTGAATATTATGTTCTTTCCGAAGCTCACCACTTGGCCCACTAGATGATGCGTCCGTGTGAAAAATTGTCTCAAATCCCGACTGTCTACCTCATAGTTCTAGACGCAAAATAAATCAAATCTACCCATTTTACTTCTAACGTCAATCCCTCACACTCGTATCACTTGTTCCTGTGTTATTATGCTCATAATTCAATTAGAGTACGCACTAACGAGAGGGTTTTCAGCAATGCGCCACATGAATTTTGCTTTTCTTAGTCACCTGTATTTTGAATGCATTACCAAAATCCGATTACCGCGACAAAGAGGAACGCATTTTTTTCCGTGCTTTTCTCCGAATCATGTTTTCGACAATTATCATGGGTATTACGATAACCATTAGGCTGGTCCTTGAAAATTTTTCATTTAAATGTTAAGCTCTCACCCTGCCGAAGTGTTCCATTGGTCCCAAAAACACCCCAGCCAAAAAGGAAATGAAATCCATTAACATTTAGGGGTTTCCCAGGGGTGTCAGAGTTTCCCCCCTTTGCTAACAAATCCAGAATTCTTCAAATGTGGCAGTGCTTACAAGTTCATCGACTTCCAGCACTGATGATGAACGTGATGAAACTGAAGCAGTGTTTGCCACCCAGCCTCCTTTAAAGTGCGCGAAGATTAACATTGTGACGCCATCGCTGGCAGCTGCTTTGGACAGAACAAAGTTGTCCGACAGAAAAGCTGCCTTCGTACTCGCCGAAGCAGCAAAGAGCTTGGGGCACAACGTGGAAGAGCTCAATATAAATTGTTCTTCCATTCACCGCCACCGAGAATCACAGAGGATGAACTTTGCCCGCTCCGTTCAGGATAAATTTTATCCCACTGTCAGCCCCACTGTCCACTGGGATGGAAAATTAATCCACGCTTTAACTGGCAAAGAGCAAGTGGACCGATTGCCAGTGTTGGTTTTTGGGCTTGGAGTCAACCAGCTTCTTGCAGTTCCAAAGTTGGGAAGCGGCAGTGGGGCAGCCCAGACCGGTGCTGTGGTAAACGCACTGCAGGAATGGGATATAACTGACCGTGTTGCAGCTATGTCCTTCGACACAACATCTTCGAACACTAGCCACATCTCTGGAACGTGCACCCTCATCCAGCAGAAGTTGGGAAGAGAGCTTCTATTCCTAGTTTGCCGTCACTACGTCTTGGAATTGCTTGCGGGGATGTCTTCAGAACTTGCATGGTATCAACTTCCGGTCCCGAAGTTCTCTTTAAAAGATTTTGTCAGAAGTGGTCGTTAATGGACCAGTCATCATACCAAACAGTAGAGAAAATAGCGAACTTTGCTTTGTTCGAACCTGACAGTGACGATATCTTGAAGTTTGCTAAAAAGCAGCTTATAGAAAAACAATCCATAGATGATTACCGCCAATTTTGAGAGCTGGTGGTCATTTTTTTGGGTGGTATTCCAGAAGGAGGAATATCTTTCAAGTCTCCAGGACCAAAGCATCATGCAAGATGGATGGCCAAAGTAATATACTCTTTGAAAGTGTGGATGTTCTCTGGCCAATTCAAATTGCCAAAATAAGAATCAAATGGCTTGGAAAGAATCCTTGTGTTCATCGTCAAATTCTATCTGGAAGGCAACAGATGGAGTTTCAGCTCCTGCTTCTGACTTGGCACTATTGCAGCAACTTTCTGCATTTGAAGAGCATGACAGCCAAGTGTCTAAGGCCGCTAGCAAGAAACTGGCATCTCATCTTTAGTACCTCTCAGAAGAACTGATCAGGCTCTCTCTTTTTAGGCCACCGTTGCGCTTGATGTGAAGAGAAGGATTGTACAGAAGATGAGCGAAGAAGAAGGGCTTGAAAATCCACCCAAGAGAGCACTCAGAGCAGTCGTCGATCTGCCAGAAATCGGAAATAAGACTCCGGACGACTTCGCCTCCATGAACTTCTTGCTCTTCTTCACTCGCCTGGGTCTTTCGACAAGTTTCTTGGAGGCAAACCCAGAATCTTGGGAAAATCTTGAGGACTTCAAGAAAATAAAGACCATCGTCGGAGCCCTGAAGGTTGTCAATGACCATGCCAAACGTGGAATGGCTCTCGTCCAGGACTTCAGAGGATTGCTAACAAAAGGGGAAGAGCGGCGCCAGTACCTTCTTCAAGTTGTCGGAGAACACCGAAAGATGTTTCCAGACTCCAAGAAATATACCCTGACAGCGACCAGGCAATAATGAGTGGCTAACGACCATGAGACCCCTATCTTAGTAGCTAATACCCACAAACTTTTTGGGGGACCTGGGATGCTAGCTGTAGTGATTCCCGACGTTTATTGTACATTTCCGTATATTGCCCGGTATATGCACAAGAGGCGAATCTTTGACCACCCTGGGAAACCCCTAAATGTTAATGGATTTCATTCCTTTTATTTTTCTGGGATGTTTTTGGGACCAATTGAACACTTTGGCAGGGTGAGAGCTTAACATTTAGAAAAAATTCATGCACAGCTAAGGACCACCCTAATAACCATGTATGAATAGCAATTAAGGATCTAAATCATTTGTCTCAATACTTAATTAACATGGGTATTACGATAACCATGTTTGAATAGCAATTAAGGGTCTCTATGTTAAGGTATGTAAACGCGATAATTGCTTTTATTTCAATTTAAATGCGCACAAACGAATTCATTTTTCAACTAAGCGTTACGAGGATTGTGTTTTCAGTAACTTATATTCAAATGCACTGTCAAAATCAGATTAGGCAAAGGAAAGGAATTCATTTTTGATGTGCTTTTCTGTCAATAATTTTTTGATTCATCATTTTACACGGGTATTACGATACCAATGTGTTATTATCAGTTAAGGATGTTAATGTCAAAGTGCTTTAAAACTCAATGTTTCAACATTTCATGTTATACTTTATTGGAAAAAAAAAATTTTGATGTTTTTTATTGTAGTGTACATACAACTGAGGGTGCACCTTATTCAGGCATTTGATAAACACATGGCATCGTATTCTATGTATTTACTTTGTTAGCAATGTTTTCTTATTTTATTGAGGAAAATCTTACTGTTAAAATAACTTAGCCTATTAGTAAAATACAGAGAATAAAACTAGTTTTGAAATCGTGTTGCCATGTTATGAATTTATGTAGAATTTACTACGCTTCTAAATTTCACTAGTATTCTATTTCACTACATGAACTCCAAAACTCTCACTACATGAACGTGCACTAAAATTCCGAGGCACTGGTCTTCTTATTGACGCGTCACTCAAACACTCGAGGAGGTTTAAATTTACATTACATCCTCACTGATTCCCTCGCAATTAAAGAAATCGAGTTCGTTGACTTCGTGTAATTATATTTCAGTTCCTGTTTGCATTGTCGACCTGAATCTTTGAGAAATTTAGACTCGAAGAATGGTCTTTAAATAGACTTACCAGCCACTGCAGTGTTCAATATGATCTCACCGATAGTTTGTCGAAATTCCTTTTTCGTTGATCTGTTAGACTTGAAAAGGAAAGGAAAGCCTTTAAAGCGAGGAACCGATTTTATTCAACTTCGGCAACCTCCTGATGTGCCGGTATAAGATTAAAATCCCACCAACATCCGCGGGACCCACAATTGGCAGCCCAACACAACTGGAAGAAGGGAAAATACAGGCTGTAAAGCGTATCGTTACCAACGTATTTACGTAAGTTCATACAAGAAGAAATTGAAGTAGCTTTGAAAATTAACGTGCTTGGGGTGCGGAGCGGTAGAGGGAGCGCTTCTGGGCAGACCGTTTAAACTTCATGGCTGATTCTTCGTAATTCATTTCTTATTTTGAGTGATCACTCTTTTGATTTTCGTTAACTTTAATGTACGTTCTCGTTGCATGTTTGAGCTCCTTAAAACTCTTACCGAGAGGCCTAATACACGTTAAGCACTGCTTTGGGAATTTCCTTACACTCTCCTTCTTTGAAGTACTTAAATCCTTAATATTGGCCTTGAGTGCCTACTAAAAATATCTACTTAACCTCTTAAATGAGAAGTCAGCTTCTTATAACTTAAATATTAAAATACTTAAAAAGTACTAGGTCGTCTCTTACTTAATCTTTCTTTTTTTCCTCTAATGGCCTTTAACATGTGCCTCTTGAAATGTGCCCATTAAAGTTTCAAGGTTGGTGCAACAGTGTAACTCTTCATTGAGTAATTAAATATGATATCTTGAACGATATGAAAAACATGCCTAGTAAATGGTAATATGGGCTGAATTCGATAACTTAATGCAACTTTTCTTCTTCTAGAATAACTTCGAAGTCTGCCCAAGACCGCGTTTTAACCCAGCCCTATTGCTGTCAGCCGCACCTGTACGATTAATCCTGGCGCCTGAGCTGAGCTGTTAAATAAAACTCACCCTCGTAGTGGCTCGAGGCTAAGCCAGCCCGCTTCGTAGGTGTGTTGCGTAGGGATTTGAAATGTCATTTGAAAAATCGAATATCTTCAATTTCTTCTCGTATAAACTTATATAAATACGTTGGTAACGATACGCCTTACAGCCTGTATATTCTCTTCTTCCAGTTGTGTTGGGCTGCCAATTGTGGGTCCCGCGGATGTTGGTGGGATTTTAACCTTATACCGGCACATCAAGAGGTTGCCGAAGTTGAATAAAATCGGTTCCTTGCTTTAAAGGCTTTCCTTTCCTTTTTAAGTCTTACAGATCAGGGCTTAATGAAAGTAAATCTGCGTGAACCAGACGGCTGATATTACGAGCTATAATAACAACCCTAGGCTGCGAGAGTATCAGGAGAAGCATAGCAGAGTTGCTCAGCCCAGCCTCGGGCTCCGGAAAAGCTAAGATTTCAAAATAGTGCAGCATTGCTTCTGCGGAAAGTTGTTCTGGTGTTCCGACATCTTGCACTGCTTGTTTGTCAAGCAGTTCGATCGTCAGTTTCGTATCGTGTGCCTCAAATGTAATGTTGGCAGTCCTTTAGCCTGCAGCATGAACAACGGTTTTTTCGATTTTTATCACGTAACTTGAAATTATGCAATTTACTTTCATTATGATCATTAAGGGAGTTTTTCACCGATTCATTACTGCTTCTGCTATCTTTGGTGGAGATTGTAAGAAAAATTTGAATGAATTGCATACAATCTTCGCCCGCTTCGAAAATTCTACCCTTACGGGCACATTTTGCCGAGTAGTCCTAAGTCATTTAAATTTTTGACGAAAAAATAGTGTTAAATTAAGTCCTAGTGCTGCAGCATCAAAAAAATTAATAGATATCACTATGAATACGATGGATGGTTGATATAGAAACTTGATTAATCCTTAGTAGGGTGGTGAAAATAGGGGCCTAACTATACCTGGTGGCATGGTGGACATAAAAGTCTAATTATTCCCTTTTAGCTAGATGGAGTCACAATTCTAACTAACGCCTCGTAGTACGGTATAAACAGAGACTTTATTAATATCTAGTCTTATATATAGTGGACACAGAGGATTAGTTAATCTCTAGTAGTATATATAGTGAACACAGAGGCCTAGTTATTCTCTTTCCTATTGTATATCGGACATTAGAAAGTGAGCTAAAATGCGCTTGCTTGTTGTGCATCTCACGTTTGAAAATTTAAAAATTTATTTTGTACACACAATTATGCATGTACACCGATTTCAGAAACTGAAAGTGTAGAAAAGGTCATTACAGATTAAAGGCTTCAAAATACCAACTACAGCATACACAATCTACAAGAGTTGTGTGTATCCTCTCAGTAGTCCGTCGGCGAGATATTTTTCTTTCATTTCAGTGACGCCCAAGACCGTTTTACAGGGCAAGCAAGTAAGCTAACTAGAACTGACCTACTAACTCAGCTACGTAAAGCTAATTGATATTTGCACATTTATTTGAATTGTTGAACACAGCGTACTGTAGAAAAATTAGATAATGCGTGCTGCAACCCTGCTCATGGGATAAATCATGCACTTACTCAAGAAACGTAATTGGTCCGTTTACGCCGTGAATTCATAGGTCTATGAGCTTTTTTTCCTGATAATTTAGACTAGTCCATCATTTGAAAGCTCAGACCATTAAAATCGTGTTATCAGCTTCTTCACTGGAATTCCCTTCATCCCACGAGTTGAAGAGTCTCATTTACTGTATAGTTGGACTTACTTGACAGGTAGAGGAAAACAGGAACGTTTTTGTTCCATTGAGGTTTGGTATAGCATCAACTGCTCTTCTGTTATATGTCTCATTGGTCAAAGCCGTATCTATTGCTAGTCTTTTGCCGTGTGCAGTCAATCTGACCTCACATTCGCTAGTTCTCTTCTCGGATGAGGTTATTCTGATCTCTCATTTGCTAGTTCTCTTCTCGTATGCAGCTATTTCGACCTCACATTGGCTGGTCCTCTCCTCGTATGCAGTAACTCTGACCTCTCAACAGGTAAATGTGACGCTGTAAGTCATTTGGGAGGAATTTCGTAAATTCTGCAGGGAATGACCACCATTCCAGTTCCTGGCTACAGAGTCCAATGGATTTCAGGCAGCAGGTCCGCCGACCGCCCACAGGAGAATGTCTCTCTAATTCCACCACATCTGTTTGTGCTGTTTTCAAACAAAGAAAAAAACTCTTTTCGTATTCAAATTTTCAACTCGTTCAAACAGCTCACAAAACGGATCGGTTATGAATAAATTGTCTTTTGTCTCTGAGAGAAATTACACGGCTGTTTAGTATTCTGCTTCTTACAATAGGCTAAAATGTGCAGCTAAATTTACATATTTATGCTCGACTGCTCAACTGCTCTGTAACATTTCTCTGTCGACTGCTCTGTCACATTTAGCTCAAACTTCAACACAGAGCTGAGAAGGTTTTACATTTTCCTCTGCGCTGCCATTAACCGAAAGCGCCATGAATGTCGTTCAGTTAATTTGGAATACAAATGGCAAGATATGTCTTCAGAAACACTTTTTCACGAAGTAAATTTTAAAGAAAGTCACTTTCATGTCACTATTAGACGCTTAGGAGCAGTGGCCATGAAATAAAAGCACAGGATCATAATTTCACGTAACTTAGCAAGAAGGACTACAATAATGAAAGACGTACCGCAACTTGTCATTACTTAGCAACAAGGACTACAATAAGGAAAGACGTACCGTAACTTGCCTATACTTAGCAACAAGGACTACAATAAGGAAAGACGTACCGTAACTTGCCTATACTTAGCAACAAGGACTACAATAAGGAAAGACGTACCGTAACTTGCCTATACTTAGCAACAAGGACTACAATAAGGAAGGACGTACCGTAACATGCTAATACTTAGCAACAAGGACTACAATAAGGAAGGACCTACCGCAACTTCCCATCACTTAGCAACAAGGACTACAATAAGGAAGGACCTACCGCAACTTGCCATCACTTAGCAACAAGGACTACAAAAAGGAAAGATTACTTGACAACAAAGACTGCTAGTATAAGGAACTTGTACAGCTGATTATCTAACATTTCTAGCGTGACATTTTTCTATCACATTTCTCATTTTTATCCATACAAGTTCAATCAGTTCTTGAATTTTATGCAAAATTGAATTCAAAGCGTTGAATAATGCAGAATGTATTGTTAACATTGAACAAAATCCCTAATGAAATGTTAGCAGAGTAATTTTCAGCAGCCCTGATAAGTTGAAGTATTTCCCCAGGTCGGCAGTATCATTGGTGGGAATGAGCTCTTCCGAGACTTTTACGGCGCTTGATTTGAATTCTATTTTTGAAATTGTTAATGCTCGTGTACGTACAAAAGCACATTTAGACTATTCTTCACGTGAAAATTAATAGTAGTTGTGAAAATACATCATTAATTATAAAGCGTTCTTGAGTCTAGGATAGCTGGATTATCGAATTTTCCAAGATAGCAAGACCTTTCTTTTGTGTCTCTACACTAAACTAATTTAAAATGGAATATTTAACCAAACTAAAATACAAGTATAAAAATAGCAGTTCACTTTCTTGATGCATACTTCACTGAATTTGTCTGTTTCAGTAACTGTAAGAAATTTTTGTGCCATGGTGCACCTACGAAATACTTTTGTACTACACGTACCGAACTGGTGCTCCAAAGTCTGGCTCTACCGATTTCTTGTGCTAAATCGAGCGCTAGTGTACTTGGTTACTTCTATGAAAGCAAAAAATTGAATTGGTTTTAAGAAAAGAATAATCATTTTATTAATATTTTACCTATGGAGAGTTCATCTTTTTTGAAAATTTTACCTCTTTCATTAGATATGTCGAAAAACATGATGAAACAAGTAAATATTGAAATAACATTTCACCATTCCTTCTACAAGTTACACAAAACAAAATGCCAATAATTCTGTTGTGGGCTTTACTGAATACTTCACCCCTACATCGAGAAACACTCATATATCACAAATTTCCAATTAATAAGAATGAAGGACAAATACAAATGTATGAAGTGTTTAAATTAAAAAAAAATGCTCGACTCTACATGGGCTCCACCCACACCAAAAATTGGGAAGTTTTATTGAAACGTGGCCATGCTCTTGCACCTTACCAGCATTTTTGTACAGACAAGGAGGTCAAAAATTATTATTTTTTGTAGAAGCATCATGAAATACTTTGAACTATGTTCCTGTTACAAACTTTACTTCAAAGGACGAAACTAAATCTTATTTTATCCGAGTAAACGAAATTATGGCGATGAAAGAAATTAATTAAAGAGCAAAACATATCAATGGTGCAACAAGAAAGATGCGAATTAGAAGAATAATGAATGCCTAATGCTTAAAAAGTAACCAATAATATGATATATTAAAATAGATCAATGGTCTCAAACTGAAACAAAAGATATCTGAAACGAATCAGCGTCAATTCGATAATCCGGTATGGCCCACGACTAAATGATTAAAATGAAATAATGATTTATATCTAGCACAACTATTAATTATCACCTGAGGAATAGCCAACACATGCTGTCTCACACTAACATAAACTTGAAATAAGCTGAAAAAGGGTACCCAAAACTAACATCTTGTAAATCCCTTGGCTTTCGCAATGCCGATATTGACGTAGTAGGCCATTAGGCAAAACTTCAAATTTTTAGGATTACGAAAGAATACTCTTATGCTAATCTTGAACGATATTGTTCAAAAATGACTGATTTTATTTAATTTTTTCTTGAATAGTGTTTTACAAAATATTCAGAAATTAACTTATGGATGTGAACTCTGTGATACATTATAATTTAACATAAAAATGTGCTAGCCTCCGGCAGCAATGCTAGAAAATCAGCAGCGCATGTCCTTGTTATCTTCGTAGAGCTTTGTAATAGGTGATGATCGTATCTTTGAATTTATGTCATTAGCCCAATGTCTTTCTCAGATTTATAGTGCCCCTGGTTGCGTAGTTAAGAAACTCTTTAGATAATTTTTTCTGAAGTTTTCGGGAGATATTCCTTTTAAACGTATTCTATACGGAATCAATGTGTTACCATTACCACAGTCCCAGGTTGTTCTTTCAAAATGTGCCACGTGTTTGCTCCAACACGTATTTCTCTTAAAGAAAATTACTTGCATTCTTTGCCGTGTACACACTTTTACCGTAAAGAACGAAAATCATTCACTAGCACAAGTAAATATGTCATCTTAGTAATGCAAATTGAGGTTCTTTTCTTCATTTCATTTTCATATTCACTTACTCATGAAATTTATTCCAAGCATTCAACTTTCTCCACAAAAAAACTTCAGCTTCCATTTGGCGCCGGTTTTGCTCCATTAAGGTTCAATTTAAATCCATGTAGTCCATCAGGACTCAGCTTAGAAAGTTTCAACAACTTCCTTAACAAAAAGTTTTAAGTTCAGTAGTCACAAAAATTCGCGTTTCAAAATGATGTGGGCGTTTTTAGAAGC